>BLAZ01001247.1:481735-484235 GCA_014633955.1 Acropora tenuis
GAATTTTGTGTTAAGCACGAAATAAGCGGTTAAAGTCACCCGTGGCGATAGCTGAGGGCGAATACAGCTTCTCTGAGTGGTTTGCAACTTCCCAAATTTGTCCATAACTCGACGGACGGACGCACGCTAACCATAAACGTATTGTTTTACAACATTAAAATCTGAGTTTCTTCAAACACACTTATTAAGGCTTAAAGACACACATTTCAACGACTTTATTACGCCATCAGCGTGCGTCCATTATTTTCACAATTAGGTTCCTCGTGCAAAAAATTAATGTTCACACGATTCAACGCCCGCAGTGGGTTGATGGTTGTTGTCAGGTGTGTCTCGTCAATGTCCCTAACCCCCCACCCGCATATACTCAGTTCGAGCGGTGGTGCGTCATCAAGAGGGTGGTTTGGGGTATTTTGTGTGCCTTACATGACAAAAAAATAGCTGAAATCTCCTCTTATCAAAATGGCGGACGAGCGAGAAACACTCAGCAAATTGGCGAGTTTATCAAGGATGCCAAGGCAATCAGAACCTCCATGGAACGAATCGAAAGATGCTTTTGAAAATCTCAAGACATGGGCTTTAAACAAACAAAACAGGTGGTTTTAATAACACAAAAAAAAGCTGGATGCTTCGTTTAAATTTGAAAATCAAAATACAAAGTAATAGCTATCGATGTTTACAGTGTAAAATTTGCCGAATTAACACCTATATTTTTGCAGAAACTGCTTACTAGAGATTAATTTTCTGGAGGCTAAGGATTTGATTGTGATGTGCAAGGACGTGGTTTGTTTTCAAGAAGACGAAAAGGATGAACGTAATCTCAATCTTTGCTTGAAAACTTTAACAGAGGCCTTCCGATTTCTAAGAAACTGCTGCGCTGAGACACCTAATAACCAGAGTTTTGTGATGTAAGTTGACAACTTTTGAGAGATAAATGGAACAATGACATGTTCAACCCCAAGTTGCCTAACTTCACCATGCGTTTTATTAAAAACGTGTGAGCCAGAGGACATCTTCAAAGATATAGAGATACATAATTATGCGCTCACATTGTTATGAATTTTATCTGTTATTATGAGTTGTTCATTCGTATGTACTCATTTCAAAGTTCCTCAGGTGTAGCAGAGCAAGCAATAGAGGTCATACTTATTTTGCTGAGGCCTGTTTTCCAGGAAAGAGAAAAAGGTGCATATTTTTTGTTTCAAAGGTTGTATTTACATGTCCTGCTATCCTGATTTAATCTCTTACTGCATAACTCAATTCTCTCTGACGAGGGGTTACCCTTGAAACATTAGCTTTGTTATCTTTCTATATTAATTGGTAAATAAACCCTCATCAATTTGTTTCATCCTAAGTTTTTATGTTCAATTTCCCCACCAGTGCATCTCCAGTACACTGTTCCTATTAACCCTCCATGCTATAATTATTATCAATTAGTTCATGCGCCAGCATGCGTATGTCGAGATATTGAGCATGAGGGAAGTTTGGAGAGCACGAAAGAGGCGTAAGAGTTGCACGAGGCGCAGCCGAGTGCAACTCTAGCCTCTTGAACTAATTGTTTCATAACATAAATTCAACGAGCTGTTAGTTTGCTTACGTCATTAGCATGCTCAATAAGAATATGAAGCACCCTCGCACTATTGAATTTCATTACGTGAAAATTCTAGCAATATTATAAATTACGATTAAATCTCATCGCAGATCGGTCAAAAAGTGAGGGGTGAACTAGCTCATGCATGAAAACAGATTTGAATTTGAAGCATTATCAATGAGCTGTTAGTTTGCTTACGTCATTAGCATGCTCAATAAGAATATGAAGCACGCTATTGAATTTATGTTATAAATTACTTTGAACTTCTCATTGAAGCTTGACAAATAATTGTACTTGAAATATTCAGTCTCATGTTATCATTGCACTAGTTTCAGTAAATTGTTTTTAGGAAACGAACTGCTCCTTTTTGTTAATGTCTTAAAGTTTTGCTGTCTTTGTAACAATCTACGTGAACATTTATGTCTAGGCACAGAAGTTGTCACTGATACTATAAGAAGTGGTCTTCAGCTTCTTGGAAACACGGTAGTCAAAAATAGTGACACACAAGAGTTCATTTGGAACTGTTGCTGTCCACAGTTTTTTCTGTAAGTGTCTGTTTTAAACCCAATATGTATGTGTAACAACCAACAGTCACAAAGCAACTTTTTCAGTTTCACATTACTGGTAGTGACAAAGTTGTCACCCATTCAGAAATCAAAAAACCATTTCAATATTATAAACATGATATAATTTATATTAGTTCGCAGGTAAGAAAGATAGTTTTGCCAATTTCAAGCTCTACAATGGTTTACATAGTAGATGGAGATCTGTATGGGCATTTACAGTTATTGTGAATCAAAGGCAAGCCACTGTAGACACCCATTCAGATCCGATCCAAATATTTCATCATACTTGTGAAACGAGACAATTAGTAGAGATTGTTATCAAAAGTTAATACAACTGATTAATGCT
>BLAZ01001247.1:599417-602243 GCA_014633955.1 Acropora tenuis
CAAATAATCGGGGAAAACTTGAGTATGTGCAAACAAATTAGCCACAACACAACATGAAAAGAATGAAAGAATCAGGCAACGGTACCTCTAGCTGTGGCGCCAGAGCGTTGCACTATGACGACAGACCCCCAGAGCCCCAACCTTGTGTACTTGTAGGCCTCCGAGCGGGCAGGTAAAGGAGGGGAAGGGAACGGAGGGGAGGGAGAGAGGTCATTTACATCCAACCAACTCCGTTCGCTTCTAATGCTGCTTATGTTCAAGGGCGCTGAAGGCTTTTTTTTGGAAATAGTATTGCGTACATTTGACTATTACTCACACGCTCTGCTCCGAGTGGTGGTGCATATTGCCAGCCCAACACGTGGCATTTACGCATGCGCAATTGCCTAACTAAACAAAACTGGTGTTCCCATTATTTGTTAAAAAAAAGAAGAATAAAAAGAAAACTAGATACATAAAATGAAAAATAAAATGAAAATGAAACCTTGGACATCATTTCTGCAAAGAGTAGTTATTATTTGCATAGACAAGCCTTCACTCCTCCACCAGGTGAACAGTCGTTCGCATTCTCTCCCTCCGAAAGAGTTTCCGGCAGATTTGAAAAGCCTTATTTGCCCACTTTGTCTTACGGAAATGAAATGAAAAATGGAACAGAAACTTTTTTGTCAATTCTTAAATCCAAAAAAGGGAAAAACATCAGAGTTTGATCAAAATAATTAATTTATTGGAATGAATTTCGGCCTCTTGCACCCAGGGTCCCGTCAAGAAACTTCAGCGTAGTACATTGTACAACGCCAGGCTACACAGCACATAATGGCGAGTGAACTGATCAGGTTTGTGCAACTGTGCAATTTAATTTCCTCCTTTAGTATTAAACCTACTGCATACAACGGCAAATCTCAGAAACTTCCACTAAATTTGTTTTACAGAGAGGGCAACGAAGCATTCGTAGATGATAACTATGATCTCGCTGTCAAGGTATGCATGAAAGAATTTTCGTTTGAAAGGTGCTGGTGTCTAAACAACTTTCAAAGCTTCCGTAAGATTAATGATAAAGTGGTGGCCTCTTATTTGCTTTCCTCTCTCAATTGAAAAATTTTAACTTGCGTCAAGTGTATTTTCTAGGTGGAAGAGGCACTGACTTTTATTCTTAATGTAATTATATTGTCTCCGTCTTCCAAGCCAAAATTGTAAATAACGTAAACATGAAAAGAACTCAAGCTAAACTAAACGATTATCTTCCACCTTGCAGAAATACACGGAGGCTATACAGCTCAGTGGATCTGATGCTGAATTCTTCTTAAAACGGGCAGCAGCTTATATGAAGCTGGGACAGTTTGAACGTAAATAATATTTCTTCATCTATATATATGTACAAAAGTCATGTCTCAGCCCTTCTCGGCGAGCTCCTTTTGACCTATTTCTGTGTCTGCTTAGCTGATCTCAAACACCATCTAAATCTACATCATCTAGCACTCGGCAAGGTTCCTTTTTGACTTGTGGCTGTTTTTGCATATGTGGCCTCATACACCACAAGCCTTTTCAGAAAACAATCATGCCAAGCCCGCCACATTTGCTAGAGAGAAGGACAGCCACAGCACCGGGAACTTCATACCTTACTCTTTTCGAATAGTGTGTGGGTTCCTTAACGTCCCACGTTGAAACACCATGAGCATCTCTGAGATGTCATTTGCCTAGCTAGCAGGCCACATTTCCTGAGAAGAATAGACCAACTAAAAATATAGCATTAAAGATTATCCACTTAGCAGACCACATATTTGCTGTGGAGAATAGACCAGACCGCAAAGCCACAAATACAGCAATTATTAAAGAACTGTCGGACAACTCACAGCAGACAACTCAAATTTTTGGCTCTCTCCTATATACCTTACAAACAACTTCAGCTGGTCTGATATGTTACACTTATTCTGTAACATGGCACCAACACACCACCTTTTGCATAATGAACACGGCGAGTTCAGCTCTGTATGTCAGTTACCAAACAAAGGTTAGAAATATCATCAATGGAAAGACGCTTTGGTGTCATTAGGAAAAACGTTTCAGCCGCATATACATGTAGTTAACCTCTCAGACCTACATTTATTTGAAAGTTATTTTGGTGGACGTCCAAACTCATTTGATTTACAGAGGCAGCTGCAGATGCGTCCGCAGCTGTCAACTTACAGCCAAAAAACAGCAAAGCCCATGCAAGGAAAGGGTAAGAGACTAATCATAAATCTGAAACAAATGAAACTCAAAATTGAACTGGTTCAAAAAATTCTAAACCAGGAAAAAATTTGAACTACGACATATATCTTATATTAGTATATACCACACAAGTGAATGGTGCTTTTGCTGTGCACTGATTGGCTTAATACTTTGAGGTGATAAGGTATTATTACTATTAAATTACCTCCGAGCATTGAGTGGCTTCCAAAACTCTAAAAATCAATAATTTTTCTGTTCATTATTACAGATATAGTAGTTCTTGGCACGATTTATTCAATTTGTGTGGTATATACTAAAACAATAATATTATTCACCTCGCTGTCAGTGAATAGTGTTGGATATTTGCCTCGCTGCTTCATGGCTGGATAAATATCCACCACTATTCACCTCCACCTCAGGGAATGATAATTATTATTGTTAATTGTTACCTGGCAGATACAATGCATATGGCCTCTTCTTTGATGGATAATTTCTATTATTATTGTATTTCTTGTTCTTCCTATAATTGTTGCACGAACACACCTTCAATAGCACAGGTGCATGGTTATAGCAATTAGCAATGACCGAATTTAGAGTTTGATTTCTACTAATATTTAACAG
>BLAZ01001247.1:617905-620405 GCA_014633955.1 Acropora tenuis
ATTGTGTAATCCAGCATAGACGTACAGGCACATTTGGGCTTGGGGAAGGGGGGGGGGAGGGTGGCAGGCACATTTGGACTTGGGGGCATGGGGATCTTCTTGTCTGAAAAAAATACACAATGTCCAAATGTGTAAGCATTGAAATTGAGAGATAAACACACTTAGATTACAAGAAAAATGAAAGGGTTTTCAGTTCTCACCTGTAGTGAAAGAGTTATTTTCATATTTCGCATACTGTGTGTCTTCTATTGACAAGTCTACCCAATCTTTTTATAAATCAAAAAGTTATTGAAAGAAAAAGGTTTTTCATTTCGTGGTGCTGTCCGAAAATATTCGTAGTCTTCTCCATACTTATAACAGTTGCCAGTGATTGGCAGATCAGTAGCAGAGCCATTGAAACTTTTCAAGATGGACCATTTGGTCGTGTTTTAGAAGCCGCACTCTATAAGAAAATTTGTGCTTTTGCCACGAATCATAAGCGTTTTGCCTGAAAAATTTCAAAACTGAGAGGGCTGCAGCCCCCCTCCCCCCGCCTTACCGGCCCATACGCCTAATGTAATCCAGTGAATACTGAGTTATCTAATGGACATTGCTATGTACGTCCTTTCAACAACTGGATGCAGTTCTCAGTAGGCTCAATAGGCAAGCTTATCCAAGAATATTTTTAAGAACAAGTGCATCTCTATAGTTGAGTGTCTGAATGGGGAGAGGTGCAGGTCAAAATACGAAACAAAGTTCTGTGGCAGTAAGGTAATGATTGTGGCCTTATAATTATTATGTTGCAGACTGGGACGGGGTGAAATGGATACTTAAGTTCATAATACTGGACAGTCATCTTCCTTTCTCATGTTAGGTGGCAGCAGCCCCCTGGTGGCTTCCAGTTAAGGGAGCACATTGGCAAAATCCAGAAGGTCCTGATTCACACATCAGAGAAAGGTAAAAATAGATGTTTGAATAATTAAAATAATTTCTCAAGCCTGCTTTTTCACTACTGTTTGATTAGTGCTAGGAAACTGTGAGGAACATGCACATTCATTTTGTTTATAAGTTGTGAGATGTTTAATAACACAGGCATGTTGTTTATGAAGAGTCAGGGGTTGATTCTCATGGGATGTGGTCTGTCCTTTTCTTTCCAGCAAAATTTGGCCAGCTTAACATTGATGCTTCAGAAACACAGTGTGATACCTCTTTCTCAGAAACAGTTGAAAACCAAGAGGATTTTGCTGCATACTAGGCTCCATGCATGTAGATATCAATACAGATTTTGATTGAGTTCATACCAAGTGAAATATTTTAAATTAATCTTTGAACCTCAGAATGGATCATCCAGCTATTCACATCTCATGGAATGACGCTGTACAATTTTGTAAGTGGGCCGGCAAACGGCTCCCCACGGAAGCTGAATGGGAATATGCTTGCAGGGCAGGACTTCAAAACAAGTAAGGCCTACCTGTGCAAAATGGAAGGCTTTAATATCCTGATCGCTATTGTGACTGTATTTCTGTCTAAGTTTAATAACCGTCATAAAAGCAAACAGGTATCATGTTAATTAAGCCCCGGACGGGATAATCCTGTTCACATGAACAGTAATAATACCTAATTATTATTGTTGTAATTAGTGGCAATTACTCTTTTCTGGTCGACTGGGTTTGCAATGAAAATAAGACTTGGTTTGAAGATGAGTATCTTGGTTGCGTGACAGAGCAACAGCCGCCCTACTCCCCCACCCCTCCAAAATCCAAAGTCCAAAATCCTTCCTAGGGGTGCTGTCCTGGTATGAAACTGTACTTGCGTTCTAGTTATTAATACTAACTTTTTTCTACCACCAGAAAGTATTCTTGGGGAAATAAGCTAAAAAAAGATGGCCAATACATGGCAAACACGTGGCAAGGAACCTTTCCTACACGTGACTTAGGGCAGGATGGGTATGCTGGCACAGCCCCTGTCACAGCATACCCAGCCAATAGTTACGGACTTCACAACATGTTGGGGAATGTCTGGGAATGGACTCAAGACTGGTGGACGATCAGGCATTCTGTTCACTATCAAGAAAATCCAGTAAGAGCATCTAAAAATGGGTTATTTTCACAAACGTCCTACATGGATGTCATTCCAGAATGCAAGCTCGTACCACGTTTAAGACTAGGGTATCTAAAAGATGGTAATGCTGCGGCAAATTCTGTTGATAGTGACACATTCTACCTTGTTTTGCGCTTTCGAAGACGTACATTAACCTTTATTTCTTAAAGTGGTGTCAAATCCTGGGGTGTGACCAAAAGATTTAAGAGCGCCCTTCCCACCTCAAATTATATTATGTCCGAGCACTGGATTGGTTTACTTATAGCTGACTGGAATCCAAGCGAAAAAAGACGACGGCTCGACGGTGTGAGATCCTCTTGCTCGTGGCGTAATGCACTGTGGTAAAAATTAATGTGACCCAGTGCACTCTAGTTAAAGGCAATGCATGCTGGTAAAAAGTGATGAAGTCGAAAGTTTGTAC
>BLAZ01001247.1:691331-697239 GCA_014633955.1 Acropora tenuis
AACGGACGACGATATCTCCTTGACCGCGAGGTTTTCACTTCTACCTCAAACAAAGTCAACCGGGGACAACAGTAATCGAACGAAAACCGTTTTTCGTTAAAGTAGGAAACGTAGTTCTATGGTGGCTTCCATTGAGGCCACCACGATTTATTTGTATTTGTCTACATTTCTACAGCTTGTCCTCCGCATGACACCACCAACATCACAGGGAAAATCAGCGGTGAAGTTGTGTACCCTAGTTCTGGAACATACGGCGCCAATGAGACAAAATGCTGGAGAATTGAAGTCCCCAAGCCTTATGCCGGCATCGGGATTAATTTTCATCGGTAAGATTCATAATTAGTGAGTTAGTATACTAGGAAGTTTACTACTTTTGCTGCATGAGCGGTTCGTACTTCCTCTGATTGGATTCTTTTACTTACAACAGTAAGTAGATCAATCAGATTCTGTATCTACGTCTTCGGTGTTTTGGGCCCATCCAATTTTGGCGCGCTCAAGATTCGCCAGTACCGTGCCATGCGTGCAAGATAGAATCATTGCAAAGAAAGTAAAAAAAAGCGCAGGTTCAATTGACAGCTTTTCCTGGCATTGCCGTCGTCATTTCAAAAACGCTCGAAGAGAAACTGCAGTGCAAGTAGACCTTTGCACATTATGCTAGCATGCATGTTCTCAATCATTCTAATGAGGCAAAAGCATTTAAGCATTGTTTGGGCATTTTAATTTTTTTCTCCCAGAAAACATTTTTTTCAAAGGAAATAAATCTTTTTTTCGGCAAGAAAATGAAAACTTGCTCTCCAAATTCCAAGAAAAACGTTATAAGCTACCATAACAAAGCTACCAGTATGGTAGACCACTGTCGATTGGCGATCGCACCAGTCTTCACATAAGCTGAGCTGCTACTTGGGTTAAAAAGGCCTATTTAGGAGCATTCACCGAACATTTTACTCCCTTTTTGGGGGAAGACTGAGCATTTTAGAGACAAAAATGAACCATAAAGTATAGTAATAAATGCTTAATGTACAAAGGCCTGCATGCGCAAGACGAAAACATCAACTTGAAAGCATTAAAGTGCGTTCTGCACGTGCCGCACGCACTGCACGATTATTTATTCATTTTCAAACGATCATATTATTGATTTGTGGCGTCATTGTGTCTACGGCACCGTCGTCTCTACGACTCTAGTCGTGTCAGCAAAAAAATTATCAAATATTAACGCTTTATACAACTATTCAATCGCTGGGGTTACATTACACCTTTTCATGGGCTCTTTTAAATCTTCGGTGCTACAAAATATTTTGGTCAAATATCTAATCAAAGGAACGGAGGCAGGTGCTTCAAAGAAGTTTTTTATTCGTTTAATAATAAATTAAATATATCTCGTAAGGGATCAATGAAACAAAAAAACAAGAAGGATATGAACGGAAATTAGAAAACAGGGATTTTCTTCAAGACCGTTTTCGATGATAACATAATTATACCTAACTTAAGAATTTTCACTGGGATAGCCTAAATTTGATCCTTCTAAACCACCAAGCGCGTAACAACCAAAGAAACCAGAGCACTGCCAGTTGAAAAAGTGATTTTTTTATGTCATTGAAAACGACTTTGAGCAGTAAATATCTGACTGATATTCAGCTGTTCTTTTTGTCCGTAGTTATGAGATAGAAGAGTGTCCTAACTGTGCATGCGACCGTTGCGATGCCTTGTTCGTGCGTCGTTCTCTGTGGCCAGGAGGTTGCGGACGATACAGTCCTGGCTATCTGAGTCACATTAACCGGCTTCGAGGGTCAGAGCCGATTGAAGAGTTACAGGAACAAAATGTGTATCTACGGTTCAAAACATACGACTTCATCGAACACAGCGGAATCAACATCTCTTTTATTGCTCTATCCGTTAGCTGTAAGTTACTACTCCGTTCTTATATTTTCTAAAAAATGACATGTTATGGAAAGCCGCGAGAGGAATTGGGCGAGGTAGAGAAGCTTTCTTTCTTACATTTCCCCATTCCTCTCTCAGTAATATCACTCGCACACTCGAATATCAGCCAAAGAATTGAAGGAGCAAGTAAGGGCTACAGACAATGTGTTCCCTCGCAAAATTAGGTTAATTAAGATACTTTGGTTACCGTGCAATTCAGTTGCTCTTTTGTGATTAAGGAGTACAAAAACAAAATACAACGTGAACATACCAGCTGACTGGTGGTACCAGATCCGTGTATATAGGTATACATGGATTTTAATTGCTATTGCTCATTAAGATAATAAATATTCCTATTCATTTTAGCCTTTATGATACACTTCAATGACTCTACTTAAGGTACGTGCTATTTGATTGAGCGTTGCACTGTGTGCACGAAGTCGCTGGCTCAAGTACAGGTCGCATCAAAATACAGGCTGCAAAACTAACTGAAGAAAAGTGATGCCCCTTTTCTAATCATTTCAATTCATAGTGTTAGTCTCGTAACCCTTGCTGTAGCAATGTGGGACGTAAGAAACCATATATACTGGTCACGAAGAGTAGGTTTTGATCCATATCATCTCGAGACGTTCTTGTGATCTGATCCAAAGGTGATAAGCGCGAATACCTGAGTTACAGTTATCAGCGGTTTTGACACGTAAACAAGGCTAATGGGTCGTATACACCTTATTCCAAAATGGCGGCCAATAAATTATTCTTTTGCTTGCATGTTAATTAGCCCTCTTCCCCTCGTCTACATGTGTAGAAAACAAAAGAATTTTGAAGTAAAAATGAGGCGAAGAGGGCTAACTAACATGCAAACAAAAGAATAATTTATTGGCCGCCATTTTGGAATAAGGTCTATTTCATTGAATTGAACCATAAGCCTCGTCTGCATGTAGCCTTTAAAAAAATAAACTTTGTCTGCAGGCTCAGTTGTAGAAACAGTTACTCTCTACTTGAAAAAATCCGATAACACACCAGTCCTCTTTTGCTACCCAAAACTTTGCAAAGGTATATATTGAGACGCGTTCGTTCTTTTGCCATCGAAGTTTAGTAAGAAAACTATTACACAAGGCGGTAATAAACATTGTGAAGCAATGAATTTCAAATAATTCCACTTGACGTTTCGTATGTTGCAAACTATCCGTTATTTTTGAAAAAAACTATTTTTATACACTTCAATACAAATAGCGAGAGATCTCGGAGTGACATAAAGTAGCATACGAAATGCATTGCCTAGCAATGTTTATCACCACCATGTATGTCAGCACCATGCATGTCTTTTGCATAGGCATTGTCTTCGATTTCCCTTGGGACATCTGCATGTCACTATGCAAGAGAAATCGACAACAAAAATTTTGGGTCGTAAAAGAGGTGTATCATTTACGATAATTGAGTAGGTAAAGGCTCTATCGTAATCAAAAGCTATGAACAGTAGCTGTCATTGTTCGAACTACAAAAAAGTATTGATTGAACAATACAAACGAAAAGAAAAGAAAAGAGAGACGTTAAATTAAAATTAAAATTTTGTGCTAAGTACGCTTCGTGCCCCTGTTGCATTCGAAATTTGTCCATAATAACACTAGTGCTTTTAAGTGAGCTTGTGTTTATTTTTCACTCAATTCATTTTCTTCGTAGCTGGCAGTGGAAAACAGACATTTCTGAATGTATCTAGTGGCCAGATTAGCACTCCAAAATCTGGCTTGATGAACTACTCGGCGAATTTCAATTGGGAGTGGTATCTTCTCGCACCCGAAGGACATCAAATCCAGATCAAGTTTGAGTCGTTTGAATTGGAACAAAGCGATGATTGCCAAAACGACTATCTGGAGATTAGAGAGGCGTACTTCCGGGACCCAAACAATCCAATACGAATTCGAGGCGTTTCTGGCGCGGTCCTTGCGAGACCAATGTGTGGCACTAATTTACCGAGGGAAATTCACAGCGCTGGAAATATGGTCTGGGTACATTTTCACAGTGACAGATATCCCGCAACCACATCTAAGGGATTCAAGGCTACTTTTACAACAAGTAAGTAAAGTCCTACGATATTGTATGACTGAGAGAATCGCTAAAAGAGACCATAAAACACCCTTATCACGCAGCCGCCATTTTGGATATGAAACGAAATTGGACAGGCATCAAAATTACTGAGTTGGCAAATGATCACTGTTGCCTTCCTCTCCATAATGATGACAAAGGGTACAATAGTGGTAAAGATCTATCTTACCCTAATTTTCCGAGGGATAACGAGAAACAAAACGCGCACGCCATTTTTATAATACGTAATTTATTTAGAATACATTGTTTATCCCTGTCCAACCTCGTTTCAAATCCAAAATGGCGGCTACGTGATAAGGATGTATGGCGGGGAGGTCCTTTGCACGTTTCACGATTACTAAATATGAGCAATAACGCATCACGTTAATCAGTATTTAATGTATTTCTGGGTTCTCCTTTCACGGTAAGCATCTCGCTCACTGTTTACGGCTTCTACTACTTTTCGATAACAGATCACTGTGATGAAGAACTAATATACCCCAATCACTTTTCACGCGAAACCCCATCACGGTCCCTGCCAACACAGGGTGAAAATAGGAGTTTCCGGGTCCGTTTATACAGCGGTTTCTTAACGGAAACTCAGGTTTCCGCCAGCGGAGACTTAAGTAACCGTTGCGGGAAACATTTGTGTATGCCACGTTTCCGCAAATGCGGTCTCGCGGAAATCGCGTATCCGCAAGTTTTCCGAAACTGCGGAATTGCTTCTAACCGCCATGTTTCCGCTTTCTGTAAATTCGACGGACCAACAACAATCCAATAAATTTCAGCAGCGAATAAAGCGAACTGTTGGTTGTTTTGATATGTTTGGGTTCATTCGTTTCCGAAAAGAACTTCCTCTTTCTGATAGCGAATCCAGTGGGAAGGTGGACGTTTAATTCCAGGGAAACGCAATAAATTGTTTAGGTGCGCTGATAACGGAAAAGCGCTGTGATCATTATGTCGTCATAGTGGATGCGTAATGAACCATTAAGTTAGATTGCACAATTACAATACAGCAATGTAATGAAGCAAATCTTGCTAGATTAACAATGATTTTTATTTCCTTTGTATCACCTAGCCTTGAAAGAGAGTTTTGGATGTTTTGTTCTAACACACCAAGAATAATATTCTTTATTAAATAAGTCTGCAGTTATCAATGTAAAGCTAATAATTTCAGCTTCGTCTAAGAAAGACGAATTTTTACAGTTACAATGAAATAATGAGATCTCTCTTTTCACAAATTGAAATTTTTTCTACGATCACAAGAATACTTAAATTGCCTTTCTTTTAAATAAATGAAATCAATCTTTTAGATGCCACCCGGTCATTATTATTATTCTTTTCCTTTTTTTTTTTTCATAGAAACTGGCCCATAACAAATTAATACCTATGGCAAACAAAAAAGAGCTTGACATGAAAATGAAACTTTAATTGTTTAATGGGCCCTGAAGGTTGCTTGCCCTCCATCTGTATCAGTGAATGAAAAAGAGTTAATGAACCTAATAGACCTTATTCATAAATGGCGGCTAATTGATTATTCTTTTGATTTTATGCTAATCATCCTCACTAGCTTCGTTTGCACGAACAAAATTCAAAAGAATTTTTGCTTTAAAGTGAGGCTAGTGAGGATGATTAGCATAAAAACAAAAGAATAATTAATAAGCCGCCATTTATGAATAAGGTCCATAGGATAGGTTCTTTGCCCTCCATCTGCATCACTCTCCTCCGAGGACATGGAGTCCCGGGTGTTGTTCATGTTGGGCGAAGCCCTTGCCTTTTCCTTGTCCTGTGCAGGGAGCTCTGCTTTATCGAACATCTCGAGTCGATGGCTTAACTTCTGCAAAAAACAAAATAACAATAATAATAATAATAGCTAAAAGAAATATATAAATTAAAAAAAAAAAAAAAA
>BLAZ01001247.1:758558-761058 GCA_014633955.1 Acropora tenuis
TTTTTGCCCTGGAGTCCAGTTTTTTATCCTCTAACTTTGGAACTGGTAGTCAAATTTACTCTCATCTCAAAGTCTGGGCACAACACTGAGTCATTGATATCTTGTTGTTTAGCTGGCTTGGATCAACAGCTGGTGTGCCCATATATACTTGGAAATTTTATGAAATTATCACATGACCTCGACAGTTTAGGGGGCCAATAACTAAAATCAGCCAATCACAATTCTCAATTCCAGTCCTAAGGGGTCCAATATTGTGCAAGTACAATATTGGACTGGGTAATGTCCCGAAAGAGCCCAAATGCTAATTTCATAATCTCTTGGCAGATCTCCAAAAGCAAATTTCCTAATAGGTAATCTTCTTTCCAAACAGAGTTTATTAAACATGTAGTGGATTTTGCTAGTCCACAGGAAAGTCAGCTCCAGCTCCTGATCAGAACCTAGCCTGTTCCGTTTGTCTTTGGAATATTTTTATTGGCAATCTACTATATTCCCAAAATGCCAGTCATGGAGTAAATTTCTTATTAGCTAAGCCTTTTTATACCTCAGGCCCAAACTTGGACACTGAAATGATGGTAGAATTTTCCATAGCTTTCTACAGCCCTACGCGTCATATTTATTACTTTATATTAAAATATCTTTATATCGGCCTGATTTGAATGCTAACAGTCACGTGTAATGCCATAGAGCAATAGGTTCATATAGCTATGTAATCATGTGGATATAGGGGTAAAAGTAATAAAAGCTTTTCAGTTCTCAAATTCAGGTGCAGCATTTATGTTCCATTGATGCTTTGTTATGAACAAAGTTTTACCCATTTACTTTGGTACAGCTTTAGTCCTCTATGGCTCTACCGCTCTGGTATTGTACTGTGAACTATATATGCTTCTACTGTTTTACGACTTCTCTAAGCCTCTACGCCTCTACCCATGTACGCCTTTATGCCTCTACACCTCTACGCCTCTGCACCTGTACACCTCTACGCATCTACATCTCTACATCTCTCTGCCTCTACACCTCTATGTCTCTACACCTCTACGAGAGGCGTAGAGGTGTACAGATGCATAGGCATAAAGGTGAAGAGGCATAGAAATGGGTTAGAGGTGTAGAGAAGGAGTAGTGTAAAACAGTGCAAGCATGTAGCTCACAATACAATACCAAAATTGTAGAGGTGTAGAGGCCTAGACTAAGGTGTATATGCATAGAGAAGTAGTGTAAAAGAGTAAGAGCATATAGTTCACAGTACAACAACAAGTAGAGACGGCATAGATTACAAGGGAAGGAGTGTATAGTTTGCATTAAAGTAAGGAGATGTGTAGATTCGAAAAGTAGAGGTGTATAACATTCCAGAATGAATTCGAGTAGTGTAGAAAGAAAGCATGTAAGGTTAAACAGAGGAATGAAAATGTAAGAAAATTAAGAAATTTTTAAGAATAGCTTTACAAAAAGAAAATAGACATGACTTATGATTTAAAAAAAGTCAATGCATACTGAAACAGAGTGATAAATGTTATAAGAGTAATTACAACGTTACAAATAGGAAGTGTACATTTAACATTGACATTCTGATAAAAAAATAAGAAAAAAAGGTGAATATAATGAAGGACATGTTTGGATGTCAAATTTTTGATAATATGGAGTACTTGAGAAGAAAAAAAGAACAAGGTTACCATGGCAATGTACATACATATAAGGGGATATAAAACAAGGCAGAATCAAAAAGGCCATAACATGCACTCAAAGGCTAGAATAAAAACATTGAAAATGATGAGATGTTGGTGTATAGACGTAGAACTCTACGAAAACTTCTGTGCAAAATAGGGTGTCCAAATTGGGACCACACTTGAGCTTGCTCGGAACCTTACTGGGAGACTATCAGCCCTTCTTCTTTTATGTATGGACCTAACTTTAATTTGCTCAGTCCATACTGGCAAGTCCTCACTGTAATGTTCTACCAGTATGGCCCTTGTGCTTGATTAATGAGATATATACCTGGTGCATATTCATTTTAAGGTCCTCTGCTCCACAAGAACTGCTGCAGCTAGAGTAGTGAACCATGAACTGTCACCTGCTGACTTGATGATGTATGGTGGTAGTTGTTACAGGCAGGAACATTAATTCTAGGATCTCAGTGATGTAAAAAAAAAAGGGTTAAATGGTTGGTATACTGATGCTTAAAACCCTTAACAAACACCCTCTGTACACCACTATCATCGTTGTAACCAACTGAGATGTAATACAAAAGCATTTATTAGGCTCTTCATCTCCAGTTCTAAATTTTAGGAGGGTACAGGGGGTCTGAACTTTCTGCTTCCTCATCCCCCCTCCCTTTGCATCTTTGCTCTTATCTGGTGTGCAATATTTTGCCATGTTGCTGAAGTTGGTATCTTTTTTCCCCCAGTTTTTCCCCTTTGGGTGTACTGCCTCCTATGCACCCTTTGCCCAGTCCAGGAGACATCCTGCCCTTTTGGGCTCCCCCCCTTTCCCTTCCTCTCTGTGCTGA
>BLAZ01001247.1:810665-813165 GCA_014633955.1 Acropora tenuis
AAGTAGGAAAAGTAGCCATAGTGGCGCCCAGCGAGGTTGCCAAGATTAATTTGTGTTCTTTTATATCAGTTAAAGTTTGTCCCGATGACATCATCAACATCACCGGGAAAATCAGCGGTCAAATTGTGTACCCTAGTTCTGGGAAATACGGCGCTAGCGAGACGAAATGCTGGAGAATCGGTGCCCCCAAGCCTTATGTCGGCATCGGGATTACTTATCATCGGTAAGATTCATATTATTGAGTTATTATACTAGGAAGCTTTAGTAACGACGACGCCAAAAACCAGCGATTTGAGTGTCTAATTTAATTACAGCTGCATGAGCGGTTCGTAGTTTCTTTTACTTACAACAGTAAGTAGATCAATCAGATTCTTTATCTACGTATTCGGTGTTTTGGGCAAATCCAATTTTGGCGCGCCCAAGAATCGCCAGTGGCCGTGCCATGCGTGCACGATAGAATCATTGCAAAAAAAGTAAAAAAGCGCACTTTCAAGTGACAGCTTTTGCTGGCATTGCGGTCGTCATTACAAAAGCGCGCGAACAGAAACTGCAGTGCAAGTAGACCTTTGCACGTTATGCTAGCATGCATGTTCTCAATCATTCTAATGAGGCAAAATAATTTAAGCATCATTTGGGCATTTTAGTGGCATTTTCCCAGAAAACATTTTTTTAAAGGAAATATATATATTTTTTTGGCAA
Source organism: Acropora tenuis (assembly GCA_014633955.1). Taxonomy (NCBI): domain Eukaryota; kingdom Metazoa; phylum Cnidaria; class Anthozoa; order Scleractinia; family Acroporidae; genus Acropora; species Acropora tenuis. The sequence goes on from BLAZ01001247.1 coordinate 811,365, forward strand.
GAAAATGAAAACTTGCTCTCCAAATTCCAAGAAAAATGTCATAAGCTACCATAACAAAGCCAATTGGAGATTGAGGAGAGGTTTGCAGACAGCAGTTCTACGGTAGGCAGCCGTGTTTATATTTGTTTGGTCACCAGTATGATAGACCACTGTCGATTGGCGATCAAAGAAGTCTTCACATAAGCTGAGCTGCTACTTGCGTTAAATAGGCCTATTTTGTCCCGAACTCCGCGTACAGTTTTATCTTAACGGAAAATCCCGGGGCTCTGTGTGACGACGCACTAGTTTGCCTGAGAGATTGACTAGAAAATAATTAGTGACAACGGGAGTGGGATAATTTGGCAACAAAAAGTGACGTTTTATTTTTACCCCGCATCTGGAGTATTGATGTAGCAAACGTAACGCAATCTCTTAAGCAAAGGTGGGGTTAGAAATCGGCCCAGAGTCATAGGATTGGGACGAAACGTACTTCGAAAGGCCGGAGCAAGGGGCGGTGGCGGGAAAATATCTAGATGAGCTCTGACTAAACAGTCGGAATCAGTGTCAACACGAAGGGAGTGAAGGCAGAAAGGGACTACTCAATAGAGTTGACTTTCATTTAACCAAAAGGTAACCGGAGATCTGTTGCGCTGCTTGGCTTAAAACAATGGATAATCACGCCTCCTGCTCCAGCAAGGAATGTTAATGATGGCGAACTCAGAGACAAAAACACATTATGATTGTGTCATAATGTTGTCATTTATGAGCATTAACCGAACATTTTACTGCCTTTTTGGGGGAGGACCGAGCATTTTAGAGTAAAAAATAAAGCATAAAGTATAGTAATAAATGCTTAATGTACAAAGGCCTGCCTGCACAAGATAAAAACATCCACTTGAATGCATTACAGTGCTTTCTGCACGTGCCGCACGCACTGCATATTGATAATTTATTCGTTTTTCAAACGATCATATATATTATTGATTTGTGGCGTCATTGTGTCTACGGCATCTTCGTGTCTACGACTCTAGTAGGTCAGCAGAAAAAAATATCAAATATTAACGCTTTATACAACTATTCAATCGCTGGGGTTAGATTACACCTTTTCTTGGGCTCTTTTAAATTTTCGGTGCTGCAAAATATTTTGGTAAAATATCTTATCAAAGCAACGGAGGCAGGTGCTTCAAAGAAGTTTTTTATTCATTTAATAATTAATTTAATAATCAATAAAACAAAAAAACCAAGAAGGATATGAACGGAAATTAGCCCCTTCCCGTTCGAATGAGTGCTCAGGGCACCTATAGATTTCACTCTGTCTAACGCCAGACGATTTTACTCGTCAATGCGGAACCTCTTGGACGGGAAAGGGTTAATGGTTTTTTTTTCTTCTCTGCAGTAGTCGCCAATTTTCTGGAGAAAGGATTTTGTGATTACAGTAAGTTCTTACAACACTACCATAGCTTCAACTGTAAGACAAAATATTCTGGTATGAGCATCGGAATGGCTGAATATTACGTACCTCATCAATTGCTTTGCCATTAAAGTTATTTGTGTGAGAGGTTGAATGAAACCCAAAGACGGAATAAATTAAAATAATGCAAGTTCAATCGAAAATCACATTAACGTACTTCTAGACCTCCAGCGGTAACAGAAATGCTGAAAAACTAGTTGAAGTTTAACTTTATGGGAACTGGTATGCCCTGAACTGAATTCAACTTTGGACGTCGTTTCATTTTACTCTGTTTGCTCATCGTGTATTTGCACTTTTTTGTGCCATGGTCAGTGTGTTTACAGCGCACTCTTAGATCTGACAAGGAAAGCT
>BLAZ01001247.1:832178-835138 GCA_014633955.1 Acropora tenuis
CTTGTGATTGGTTATGGCACTCCTACGGGGGTCTTATTCAAAGTAGATTCGATTAAAAAATAAATCTGTCTATGAAAACGCCGTGAGAGAAATATAGAGTTGCATATGGAGTTGCATGCTCCTGCTCAGGCTCCTGTTTCAGCAGTAGCTGTCGTTCATCGGACTACTAAATAGTATTGACTAAACAATGCAAACGAAGATAAAACAAACTAAAATGAAAAGTTTACGTTAAGTACATTTCGTGCCACTGTTGCGTTCAAACATTGTCGATAATAAAACAAGGTTTTTTGAGTAAGCTTGTTTATTTTTTATTTAATTCATTTTCTTCGTAGCTGGCCGTGGACAACAAACATTCCTGAATGTATCTAGTGGCCAGATTAGCACTCCAAAATTTGGCTTGAAGAATTACCCAGCGGATTACAATTGGGAGTGGTATCTTATCGCACCGGGAGGACATCAAATTCATATCAAGTTTGAGTCGTTTGAATTGGAACAAAGCGAGCCTTGCCAAAAAGACTATCTCGAGATCAGAGAGGCGTACTTCGAAGATCCCAACAATCCAATAGAAATTCAAGGTGTTTATGGCGCGGTCCTTGCGAGACCAATGTGTGGCACTGATTTACCGCGGGAAGTTCACAGCGCTGGAAATATGGTCTGGGTACATTTTCAAAGCGACCGCAATGCCACAACTACATACAAGGGTTTCAAGGCTACTTTTACATCAAGTAAGTACAGCCTTACGATGTTGTATGACTGAGAGAATCGCTAAGAGAGGCCGCAATACACCCTTATCACGCAGCCGCCATTTTGGATTTGAAACGAGGCTGGAATAGCATCAAAATTGCCGCCAAGATGGCGAATAATCACTGTTTGTTTTTCCTCTGCACAATATATATACTCAGCTCTACTTCTACGCATGGAGCACTGTTTCACGGAAATCAAATTTTGCAACTTGACATAAAAATGCCTAATTTACCTTGTATTTCTGTTTCCTAGGTGAGAGCACGACTTTGTCGATCAGCTACGCGTCCTCGCTTGTCTTTTTGGTCTCTTTAATCACAGTCACAGCAATTTAGTCTTAAAATCGGTCTTAGTAGAACTACTCTGGATTATTTCTCTCGAACCACAAGTCTTTTTAGAGAGCTTAAAGTAATGATAACGTTGATGACAGCGAAAACGTTATCTGAAAATGTAATTTTGCTTTTTCGCAGTCATTTCTCTATTTTCCATATCATTTTACTTGCAAGATGTGTTCTAAATATTGTGCAATTAAATTAGTGTGAGTGGCTCTAAGATGGGAAGAAAATAACGAACCATTCCTGTGAAGTGCTTACGTCGTAGACAAAAACGTCGTTGATAGGGTAAGAGCAACTGCGAAATGTAAAAAAAAAAACAATCGTGTAAAGCGTGCAAAACTATTGCTTTCGTTGTTGAAAATGAAAATTTGACAGTTGACTATGTACAAGGGCAAGCGGGGAGTTCAATCGCGGACTACCCGGTACAATCCAGTAGGTGGTTATAGCGGGACTCGAACAAGCTGGCCTCCTGAAGTCACTCCAATAATTTGAAATAATCATTGCTTAACAATGTTTGTAAACGATTTGTGTGTTAGTTTTCTTTAACTTCGATGGCCGAAGAATAAGGCTCCGGTCGGAATAACATTCACTCAGGGCCTTAAAATAACTGAGTAGAAAGTGCTGTCTTTGTAATTACATCAGCAAATAGTTAGTCTTTCAAGTCTTCTCTGATAAGGACTATAAAGCGGAGGTCCCGTCTCACAACTCTTGTTCATAAATAACTCTGTGGGACGTTAAAGAACCCACACACTATTCGTAAAGAGTAGAGCATGCACCGAATAAATAAGTGGCGCGCGAAAAAACTGGTATCTAGACATGAAAACGAGGCATTTTAGGATAAATAACTTTCGTTTTACAGCCTATTTTGAAGCTCTTTTTAGCCGAACGGGAAGTTTAGATCGTTTTTCGTGATCACTTCCGAAATCATTGAGCTTGTTGTGACTTCAAAGTCAAATATTTATTGTTGTGTGCCCGGTTGTACACAGAAGGGAACTGTTGATCTGGAAGGGAACAGAGTTGGCCTTTTTGGTTTCCCGAAGGACCAAAATCTTCCACAAGAATAGCTGGTTAAAATACAGCGAGATGTTGGCCCACATTTTAAACTCACGGAGGCTACGAAGGTAGCCTCTGTGCATTTTCTCCCAAGTCATGTGAAGAAAGGAATTGGAGGCACAAAAACGGCTTTATGTGAAGAGGCTTGTCTCGCGAGGTTTCCTTGGCGAACTTCTCCTCGAAACCGGAACCCACCAGTACTGAGAAAAACTGAAGCACCTTGTAGTAAAAAACAACGTTTGGACGAATCCCTAACCCAAGACAATGAGAAAGAATGAGACCCCAGTGATTCATTTAGCGAGTGTACAACGGAATGTACCAGTGCTTCGCCAATCGAAACGATCGAAGAATCACGAGATCTATCTGAATTATTAAAGCATCAACTTCAAGGGGATGAGGCCGAAATAGCAAGACTTAGGGAACAAAGTCTACTTAAAATCTCGCAGGTTCTGTTTGGAAAATATGACAGAGGATGACTCGATTTCATTCTACACTGGATTTCCAAACATGGAGACTTTCCAGGCAACCTTAACATACTTAAATCCAGGTAAACACGGCGAAAACATTCGTTACTGGCTTTCGTTTGAATATAAGGTTAAAAAAGTCATTATGATGGGGATAATCACCAAAACACTATAACCAAGTGTGGACGGGGTAGAACACTTAAACCAATTAAGAAGAATTCTTTTTGGTTATGTGTCATCTCCGACAAGGGTTTCCAGAGCAACATTTGGCATTTTTATTTCGTATCTCCCATTCTCGCTTATAAGAATTTTTATATCCTGGATAAATTTCATGTACCTTCGTTTTGGTACTATTTACATTTGACCA
>BLAZ01001250.1:50424-58509 GCA_014633955.1 Acropora tenuis
TAAAAAGTGCCATATAAAAATTGCTCGTGTAGATGGTGCTTTATAGACCCCATCTTAGTCACTTTTGAGAAAATGTAGTTTTCACGATCCCGACTTAGTCACTTATGCATATATTGTTAAACCGAGTTCATTTTGAATCCCTTCTTATTAGAATTTTGTTACCAAAAAAATTCAAAAATGTGCGACCCCATTCTAGTAACTATTGAAATGCAACCCCATTATTAATGCCACCCTATCCAGCGGCACATCCCTATAAGACTCTTATAAGGACATTCCCTCACACCCCCTCCTTAAAAGCTCACCCCAGGCAATGCAAACTCCTAAACACTTGTATTAAAAAATGATTCTTTTTTCGACTTCAAATCAACATCCTCTGACTTCTCTGACGGCCCTAAAGTAAATTACGCGCAGCTCTATAGACATGCGAATATCACTTAATCATTTACACGTGCACGATGACACTAAATATCGCATACTGAACATTTACACGCGAGTGATAGCGACTGACACAGTCAAACTGATTGCTAAGTCGACAGAATTTTAAAAGTTTGCGTTAAAAAATGAACATTTAGCAGAAATTTTCTTTCACGGCATATAATAATTCTTCACTCAGAACAAACTCAAACCAAAGGAATATTATTTAAGGTCTGATAGAAAACCTGAAAAGTTGTTTTCTTTGGTCGTTTTTGTACTTGATGCCTATAATCTAGAGTGGGTCAGTATTCCCAGGTGTGGTTCTCACATTAGGGGACCCAAGATTCCAGCACAAGTGCACGGAGAACAGATATGTGTTCTCTGTGTATTGTCAACTGTACCTTTAACTTGCAAAGGTTATTTCTTGCATGGATTTTTTTTCAGGTCCCAATAAACACACACTAACGCAGATCAAGGATGCAGTACATGATGGCTTAAGGGCAGTAAAAAATGCCATTGAAGATGGTAAACAACATAATGATTAAATAATGTTTCTCATAACACCCAATTGCAGTCCATATTATGGTCACGCGAATGCATTTTTATAAAGTCGTAGTAGCTAAGGTCATTTTCATGCCACAATAATTGACCGACCCTCTTTAAAATTCGTATGTGTTTATCTTAACGGACTGATGGATGTGGCATTGAGATGAGTCAGTCCTGTTAATATTCTGATAACACTGTGATTGGCTATTAATTAAAGTAAAGGAGTATTTTCAAGCACTTGCCGGCAACATTGTTTATTATAAATTTTACCGTTTTCCGCCTGAAAAGGACACACTCTGGACTTAATGATAATTGTTAATCCCGAAATCAATTATGTTCCAAACAGTCTTGCGACGTTTTTTTTGCACATTTGATAGTGCCTCTTTTCATTGTACAATATAGGAAGTGTTGTACCTGGTGCAGGTGCGTTTGAGGTGGCTGTCAATGCAGCCCTCACAGAGTTCAAAATGTCAGTAAAGGGTAGAGCAAGACTTGGTGTCCAGGTATGGAATAAAGTCAGATCTCTTGGTTTTCAGTCATGTGATGAGACGGCCACGTTGGTGCGCAAAACAACGGCAAAATGTGGCTCAAGTTTTGCATAATAATTAAATAGAATCAAATTCCCAAAAGACTTTTTTCACTATTGTTCTGTACACCAACATGGCGGCCGTGACGTCACCTGAAAGCCGAGAATAGGCAAGTTATAATTGGTTTTGCTTCAATAAAACTTACAAACCAACTGTAAGGTAGACTATTACTAGTATCAGTCTTGTATTGGTAATTGTGTTCGAGTTTTGATTTTAAGTCAAAGTTTACGTTATTTTATACTGGAGCATAAGCCAGAGGCAAAGAACGTATTTGTATGTTTTTTTTGTCTAATTGCGCGCGTGGTTTTTTGGGCACTCCAAAGCTGCGAAATTTTGCTTTTCCTCTTCCCTTGCCTGCCCTATCCCCATTGAATGCCTATGACGAAGGCTAAGCTTAAATAATCCTGCAACCTTAGATTATCAACACTATTATTGTCTTGTGTCTACATAAAGTTAGTTCATGCATGCACTGTAGCACCTGTTGGTGGCATAGTTTGAAGCATTAACAGCAAGACGATTTAACATCGTAAGTCGGGCTGTGGCTACGCGTGCGCTGCTAAGGATGTTATCATGAGCGCCGTCATTCTCGTCCCCAGAGCCACTCGTCTTCAGGCTTAAAATGTCATTGACGAATCGCTCTGGACGCGCCCAAAAATTTTTTTCATTGGCTGAAAATGAATGCGCAGCAGAAATAAAAGTTACAAAATACTACGCATTTCGTTTTACTTCCGGCCTGCATTCCGCGAAACAGGCCATCTTGACCTCGTTGTGTAGTTTCCCATCTCTCCCCTCCCTGAGGATTAATTAAGTAAAAACAGCATTTGTAATAGATGGAAAGATATGCAGGTCTCAAAGAAAGATCATAAAAACTGGAAAGAACTCGTATTTCATTATGAAAACATTGCTTATCAAAAAGACGCCCCTACCTAATTAACATTGAACTTTTATTACTTTTCTGCGGTACTGTCCATTGCACGTGACGGGCATTTGAGTCGAAATACGCTAGTAAACCTTGAGTCGGCTTTCAGCCGACTAATACAAACCTGCAACTCTTTTAAAACGTGTAAATTCACATGGTCAGAAGTAAAGTTGCATTCAAGCTCGCACATGACTGCTGAAATTGTGGACCTAACTGCAATGATATTTCACTTTAAGTAATCATTCTCTTCCTTGGCTTAGATAATACATGAGTTCCCAAGTTATTCTTTCTTCACTCATAAACTATTATCCAATCAAATGGAATTGGTGATCTTATTCAATTTTTCAAACTATAGCTATGTTTCATCGATTCATAGAATGATCTTCACTTTGCGCGAACCATGAAGCTCGAATTGTTTATGTAGTGGGAAAATACGAAACTGTTTCTCTTCTCTCATTAAAATGTGATGTTATTCGTGACGCTTACTTTGTTTTCTGTTCATTTTGTTGTTATTTGAAGGCCTATGCAGATGCACTTCTTGTTATTCCAAAGTTGTTAGCTCAAAACTCAGGCTTTGATCCACAGGAGACGATTGTGAAGCTTCAGGTAAGCAAACTGCCTTCAGTTTAATCACTATCTTGGAATCTTTGCACGAGCTATGAATGAAAAGAAACCCGCGTTTTACCTTTGGCAGATAATGTTTTACTACGGCTAGCATGTTTTATTTCAAGCGGTTTGTTTTTCGTTTTTCTGAATGTTCCTTCTGTGCAGTACCCTAAAAATTAATGTTGATTTCCCAACATTGTGGCCATTTTTTGGTTCACCAGTGGCAGCATGTTTGTATAACCAGAGATACCTGGTTGTCACCACAGTAAAAGTGTTTGCTTTTGAGAACAATAGGAAATGGTTTGAACCCTTTGAATTTGACCGTCCGGGTCAAAGGAGTCCTGAGAAAGACTTGTAGGTGACTGACGTTTCAACATCCATGGAATTTCCAATTTCGTTCGAATTTCGCACGTCACTTGAGTCTAAAGATGACTTCCGCTCAGGATGTCGAAACGCGAGTCACTACCAATGGTCGTTCTCAGTACTCCTTTCACCCGGACGATCAAATTCCAGTGAAGTTTGACAACAATGCTGTGCATTTACGCAAACTTCGTTTCCAGGGTCTTTCATCGCTCCACCCCAAAGAGAGAGAGGGAAAGAGGCGCAAATTCTACCTCGCTCCCTTTGGGGCGGGAGATGAAAGACCTTGGGAACGAAGTTGCATTTAAGCCTGTTTGTTTTTGTGTGATATGCTTAACTTAATTGTAAGTATAGTTTAAAAGTTGATCAGTCGAAGTTCTGTCATGCAATCATGGTAATTATTTTGAGAAAAAAAGAAGGTCCATTAATAGAAAAGGCATTGTCACGTGAGAGTACAGTTAGGTACTTGACGATACTGACCCTAAATTTTGCCTGGATAAGGGCCGTCTGGTTTGAAGGAAGTACTTGTCAATGAACAAATATCATGCGCATAACTTGGCAGTGTTGTTGCAGGAGGAGTATGCCGAGTCCAAGACGCCAGTCGGTATTGATCTTTCCAGCGGAGAAGCATTAGTGCCTGCAGATAGTGGCATCTGGGATAATTACCGAGTCAAGAGACAGCTTTTACATTCCTGGTGAGCCCATTCTTGGTAGCTTTTTTAACTTTAGACAACGGATATTGCAACGTCTTAACGGAGGGTAATATGGATGAAATCGTTGTAGGCGATGCGAACGTAACCACCGAGAGCCTAAACTTCTAAGATGGTCTCGGGACACATTTCCAAGCCTATAATATTTTGAAAATTACTTCATCCCTAAGATGACATTTCATTTCTGATTGTTTGATTTGCATCAAGATCGGAGCAAGGCAAGGCTCATTGATGAACCACGACTGACTCCATCCAGTATATTATGAGATAATTATTTTGTGTTGAAATGCTGGTCGGGACTTGTCAAGCTGTCGACTCACACTGTGTTTGGCCGCAGTTAAAACGGAACCTTTCTATTAACACGCTTACGGAGGCAAAACTTTAATAAAGAAATGTGAGGCAAAGTTAAGTGACAAAGTGGTTGGAAAACTTGTTTTACGTTCTTGTCACTGTTAGACCATGTGGTGGTATATTTTTGTTGTTATAGATGATTGCTCCAGATTCCAGTATTTTGTTTTGATTTTATGTTAGTACCGTTATTGCAAGCAATCTTCTGTTGGTGGATGAGATTATGAGAGCCGGCATGTCATCTCTTAAGGGTTGAGATCAGAAATGAAAGGTGTGTAATGATGGAAACTACATAAATAGAATAACGAATTGTCCAGCTGACTTTCATTTTTAACGTGCTGCAAGCAAATGTATGCTAATGTCACGTTTGATGCACTTCTAGCGAGATTTAACCTTTAAGCTGATTTCCCTACGTGCGTAAAACTTTGCTATTTGACTCTGAGTTTAAGTCTAAGTTGACTCTTGGTTAGAAGCAAGTTGATTTTTTGAGCGAAAAACCGTGCAACCTCGTTCATAGGAAGAGATGGAAGGCCATGGGAACCAGGTTCAAAGCCAACCAAGTCGCCTGTTTCACAAAAGACAACTTCGTTTATTCACAATCCTGGCCACAAGTGTCGCATGAAGCGTCGTGCTGGTGTCCACACACGACCCGAGGTGGTGTCACACGTCGAATTTAATTCAGTCGAACTCGAAAACAAACCAGCGGTTGTCCAAAAAAGCCTACTTTAAATCCAGGATGGCGAAAGGTGACACTTGTATCCACAAATGCGCGCAACAACAGAAAGAGCAAAATGGCAAAGTTTAATTGGGCAAATATTGCAATTTTCGTCAAATATTTCTGTTTTGGCGAAAGCTCTTACGTATACTTTCGTTTTTTTTTTTTACCCACACTGGCTTTATATTATATATAATAGTTAATGGATTTTCTCAATCCTTGCTGTGCCACTTGGTTTCAGGCGTAGTGCAACTGCCGTCCTAAGAGCAATGAATTGACTTTGGTACGGCAGGAGCACGACTTTTGGAATATGCCCAAAGCTGTTTTATAACTTGAAGGACTCCTTTTTTTTTTCTCCAGAACATTTCCCTCGACGTTTGATGAATCTCTGATGTTTTCTCTAGTGGACACTGTTGGCCTTAACGTAGCTTACTCTGATTAACCTCGAGTGCTTGTATTATACCGGGGTCACCTTTAAATCTGCTTTAACATGAAATGCTCTATGCACCTTGTTTGTGTTTCAAGTTCGCAACGACTTGACGCAATTGTTCGACCGTTTTCAAGGCACAATTTTCCACTTCGTATTTTGACACTAAAGTTTGCGGCTGAAGTTTTTGCATTCAGTGAAGCCTTACATGCGAATGATCATGGTTTTAGTCCCGCTTCCTGACCAGCTTGACTAGCTTCACATCATGAAAAGACCGAGTAACCGATTAGGCCATTTCCGAGTTCCCCTCAGTCTCTCTTTCAAAGGGAGTGTAAGTGCGAAACTTTTGTTATGGTAATTAGTTTCAATTTCAATATGAATGGGAACTGATTTTCTTAACAAAGACTTCGCACTTAGCCTCGCTTTGAAATGGAGGCTGAGGTGAATTCGGAAATGGCCTATTATTGATGTTTCGACCTCGCGAAGAACGGGACTAGAGAATCATGAGAACGACAGGGTAACTGGGTGGCCTCTCTTGTCTCTTGTCACATGTGCATGGGCTTTTATCACACGGCTACCATGTTGAGTCCCGAGGGACCGAAAAAGTTGCTATTGTATCCCTGGAACTCGTTCCCGTACATGTCAACTCGAGGCTCGGGGTACGAAATCTGTGCTCTTTGACCGACATGTCGCCAGTCATTGATCTGGTCATTCACTAATTGTTTTTACACGTGAATGACGATTATTTTCTTCTTCATAGGCTGATTTCTTGCACCTGTCAGTCCTTTTTATTTCATGTTATTTGAGTTACCGTAAAATTTCGAAAATAAGCCCCTCGAACTCGCAACACAAATAACCCTCCGTTAAATCGCCTCTCCGAATATAAGTCCCCGAGGGCTTACACTTTGAAATTGCCCTCAGATACAAAATAAAACAAATTAAAAATAGCACAATAACGCATAAATCATTATTTTCGGAATTTTACGGTAATTCCTCCAGACGCATGCAGAACTTAGTCCGGTAATGAATACTTCGAATATTCCAGGAGAGCTTTCTTCTCTAAAAGGGTTTTTTCTTTTAAGATACCATTTTTCTCAGTAAGCGAAGTTCGAAGATGCGTGAACAAAGAGTAATCCAAAAAAACGTTGAAAAAGTGCGCTTAAACTGATTTTATTCCTTGGCCTGGGTTATTTGATGGAAAATTGCCCAGTCGTGATCGTTTGATGCAATCAACGCAAAATTGTGAATAACCTGAGGTACTTGGTCTGCTTTCGTTAGCCTGATACTTCATGTGATTTCTTCAACCGTCCAGACCTATTCGGCCTTGAAAAATACGAGCTGGCTCGCGAGTAAGGATCATTTCCCAATGCAAATCTAGGAGGTGTTGGTTACGTCACAGTTTATCACTTGGGCTACTCAAAAGGATGCCTTTAGTCGCTTTCTATCATCCACAAAATCGCAATTCAGGTGCAAACTATCAGGCCGCACCAGTGTAAGAGACACGAAGGGCGTCAGCAAAAGATTCATATCTTGCAAAATGACAGCGAAACGAAACCAAACATTTTGTGAACAGTATTTCGGCGGCAGATAAATAAAGGCAAGGACAGAGTCAAAAGTAAAAGACTCCTTTACAATGAAATGAGAAAATCAGACGTTGATTTGGTCTCCAAGGACTTCAGAGCCGTAAATAATTTTTCTTTTCCTGCTGTAATAGCTTTTATTACAGCGGTCTTTACATACAAACGAGGCTGATGCCCATTGTATTGACCCCTTAGCCTCGTTTACATGCAGTTGTAAACAAAAGAAATTTTGTCTGCGGGCTCAACTGTAATAACAGCTATTGACTGAGAAAGTTGTTGCACGATTTTTGCCTCCTTGAGGAGTAGAATTATCATGTGGACATCTTTATTGGCTGTGATGTGATGGCTAATTCTAGGTCTCTTTTCCTTCACATGGTGAGTAAAAATGAGAAAATGAGGTTGGATGGAAAAGTGAAGTTCGTGGCGCTTATTGAAGTCGGTATTTATCAAATTAGGCATTTTTGGCCATTTCTCCAGTAGGTGAGGCAAGTTCCCTCATATTAGAGTGATAAAGTGTGACGTTACAAATATTTAAAATTATGAAATTATGGGATTGATCAAGATCTTCAGAAAGTACATGATAAAGAATGGCTTTTTGCCAAAAATCAGCATCTTATTGCAGTTTGGGGATGAGATATTGGCCCTTTCATGCTACAGTGACCCCATACAAATCCTTGCAATTTTGTCTTTGTTCTAGACGGTTTAAAACCAAGACAAAATTACAAGGATTTGTATGGAGTGAATGAAGCATGGAAGGGCCAATATCTTACCCCCCATATTGCAACAAGATGCTGATTTTTGGCAAGCGGCCATTCTTCATCATGCACTTTCAGAATATCATAGTAAATCCCATAATTTCATAAATGTAGTTTG
>BLAZ01001250.1:163783-169600 GCA_014633955.1 Acropora tenuis
TGGAACAAAATTTTGTTTAGATTAACAATGGAATGAACTTCAACAGTAATCTTAGGCGTACAAGCCGGGGGGACGGGGAGTTCTGCATCCCCCCTCCCAGCTACGGAAATTACGTAATTTTTCGGGCCAAACGCTAGTAATTCGGGCAATGACATTAGGAGCAAACAAAATAATGCTGTTGGTGTGATTTCCAAAAGTCGTGAATAAAGTTTCTAGTTAGTTACTTTTTAGGTCATTAGATGTCCGAGAGTGGTTTCTTCAGAGATTTGGTAATTTGAATAATATCGTGTAAAATGTTAAGTGTATCGTTTTGCTGACATCTGCGGCAGTTCGCGTCTAATTTCTGCGCCAATTTCGCTGAGAGCGGGAAAAAGGTTTGACTTGTTCATATGGATTTCTTCGTTAAAGTTCTTTCGATTCTTTATAGAGTCCATACCACATCGTTTTCACTCTATCGTGTGACAAAGAAAAAGACGACCTACCGTCAGCCAAAATTCCTTTGACAGTTGAGTCACGAAAAGGAAAAAACAGTCTCTTGGCTAATTGCTATAACTCTTCCTTTAAACTCTTCCGTCTCGTCCTAAAACGTGTTTATAGCTGTTAGCGACTTCGGCGCCAAAAAAGAAAGTCATTAGAATCCTTACACTTCCGGTTCAATTTTCACCACCCCGCCAAGGCAAAGGTCAAATTCCCCACTCCCGGGCAAACAAACTGATCAAATGCCCCAGGTTTACCCGGGGTTGGGGGGGGGGGGAGGTGTTGAAGTTTCAATTTCATCGGCGCATTACTCCTCATTTCCAGACGGGAGAGATGACGGAACAAGGGTCTGAGACATTGAACACTCAGTTACAAAACCACGCGCAGTGGACCTCACAAATCTTCCAGAATGAGCTACTACAAATTTTGCGGACCTCAGGATTCCTTGCCAGTGTGTTAAGGAGAAACAAGAAGGTCTATGTTTGAACGGAGTAAGGAACACGATCAGAACATACGGCTTGCTTCGGAACACAATCATCCGCTGTTTCAGAACACAGTAATGTGACCTGGCACTATCCGTTCTGGGAAGAAGTTTAGTTTATTGACTCGCATTGTTACACATGTAGGGTTAAAGAGGCTATTCACATAAGACTTCACGCTGACAACTGACAACTGACAACATCAACAGGGATAGTGGGATTGAAATTCTAGAAGCGTGTATGCCCACGATCAAACAACACAATACCCACTCGGTACCAATGCGGGCCGAAATGCTCCAATCAACAACAGCCCAAGCGAGCAACGAAATGCACCAATCATCGCCGGCTACGGTGCCACTTACATTGACATATTCTCGGTTTTCACGAGACGCCACGGCGGCCATGTTGGTGTACAGAACAACAGCGAAAAAAGTATTTTGGGAATTTGATTCTATTTTGCAAAACGAGCGACATTTTGCCATTGTTTTGTACACCAACATGGCCGTTCATCACATGCTAAGCGGGCGCTCTACCATTTGAGTTAATTCCCCAAATGGCGAAAGAACTGCTACCCCATCACCATGTTAATTCTCCTGTCAATTCTTCACGCATTGAACTACGCCAATCCGATTGACGAGTAAAAGATTTCAATTTTGATGCGGACAGGAAACTGACGGATGATATGACAAGGCACACGGAAAGAATATCAAAGACATGTTTTCTTTGTATGTGAAGACTATTTGGAGTTTGTTTTTGGCTTGACTAAATCTATGGGTTGTGCTTACTGAAAATTGTGTTTATAGTGCACCGCCAGGCGGAGATCAGCTATTATTAGTCTCTGTTAGGTGCGCGATTTTTTTTTGACAAGAAGTTGGGTGCTGATGATTCCTGTCCCTGGTTTCACTTTTTACAATACACCGCAAAGGGGGACGATTTGTGGTCACCCGGAACATTTTAAGTAGCCCAGGCACTTCTTTTCTGTTCCTTTTAAAATGAATTTAATGGTATTAATTTGAATATTGAATACATGAGAATGGTAAAAACATATTAAATGAAATGATGTTAGAATCGAATCCACTGGAAGCTCGGAAAAATCCCTGTCCCAGATGGGATTTGATTTTTTTTCCGAGTTTCCAGTAGATTCGATTCTAACATACAGTATCATGAAATAGTCAACAAAGATGCAATCCTGGACCTTGGCTGTGAGCCCCTGAAAAGAGACAAAGAACACATATCAGCATTTGAAGAAACTGCAAAACTAACTTATTCTTCCTGTTGAGTAGCCCATTCCCACCCAGGTTACTTCCCTTCGCTGTAAAACAATGTTTGCATTCGCATGGAAGTTAACCAAAAAATCCCTTTGAAAGGCAGGTTGAGCTTGAAACCGACTTAGAGCCACTTTAATTTAGGTTTCGTAGAGCTGGATCCATGAGGAAAATGTTACTTTCTTAAGTTGAGACGGGTTTCCTTACTAGGCGGGATCGTTCACTGTGCTCTTTAGAGGGACTGTTGTTGGTTGTCACGTGACGTTTCTAACCCCTTCAGAGTCAAAAGTGAAGAGCCGACCAACTTGTCTCTGAAACTGTCTTCCCCTAAGGTTGCAAATGAGTCTTTACAAACATCAATGAGTCGTTAGCTCGACTTTACTCATCCCAACGATCAGATTTCATCATGATATTCCACTCCTGGAACCACACCACTTTCAATTTTGTTACGAAGACAAAAAAGATGTTACGCAAAAACGGTTCATCGAGACCTTTTAAGACGATGTTTGGCAGTCTTAAATTAAGTTCGAAACAAGGCAAAACTCTGTTGGTTTATTCGACACCAAAAGTGTAAACAGGCCCGCTCTAAATGAATAAGGCATACCCTCAACTTGTCACCGATCCAGCTCTGTCAATAACAATTTATCTGGATCATGAACTCCTTCCCTACTTATCATCTTGGGAAAGGAGGGGCGTAGTTTTTTTCTTCTTCATCATTTAAAAAAAATTGCCTTAAAAAAATTCGCCTGATCGCAGGTAAGTGGATCATTCGAGGGGAGAAATCCAATGATCAAATAACAAGATTTTGGTCAAGCTATTGTCAAACGAGGGAAGAATTGATTCAAAAGTTCAAAGACAATTAATTTAAGTATCTGATTGAAATAGCAGTTAATAAAGAAGCACAGCAAAAGTATTGCCGGCCCCATCTGTTAACACTCGATAAGCAAAGCAAACAAAAAAATAAAATTTAAAAAACGGCAAAGCAAAATCAAACATGAACAGGAATAAGGTGCATGAAAGGTTGATCTTGAGTAAATTTTTTCGCTTATGGCCATTGCATATGAAAATTATCAATCATTAAACGTTCCTTTCAAGAAAATATTCTCTACCCTTTTCCTTTTCAGACGCATTCATTATCATTGAATGCATCTAAAAATTGTCTTTCGGGATGTACTTCGTTCATATGCACAGATTGTCATCCTACGTATATGAACTTCTGTGCCGCAGATCATGCTAACGCACCCTAAAGGTTATGAGCTTTGCATGCTAACACAGACTTTATATTCTAGCACAAACTTTGAATACAAGCACAGGCTTTGTATGCTAGCACAAACTTTGTATGCTAGAACAAGCTCTGTATGGTAGCAAAGAATTTGAAAGCTAACACAAGCTGGCATGCTGGCAAAAGCTTTGAATACAAGCACAGGCTTCGCATTTGAGCACAAACGTTGAATACAAACACAGGCCTTGTATGCTAGAGCAAGCTCTGTAGGCTAGCAAAGACTTTGTAAGCTAGCCCAACCTTCGTATATGCAAAAGCTTTGTAACTAGCAAAGACATTGTATGCAAGCGCTTGCACCGGGCTATCTATGCTAGCACTGGCGCAACCGTGCACAGGCATACCAAACAAATGATCACCCAGGGGATCGTGAGAAGTGATGAAGACAAGGTTATTCCAAGAGACGAGTATAACCACACTTAACTCAAGTTTTCACCCTTGAATGCAGAGGATTTTTTGATGACGTTCACTTCATACGTGCACAAAAATGCAAGTATCTATAGAGTTGCAACCACTACGAACACAATCGTTTAAGCCTGGTTTTCACTAGTGACGCAAGTACGAGCGCAAGCATAAGCGCAAGCATAAGACATTACTGTCGAGTGAAAACCAACATAACGCAAGCACAAGCAGCGAACGCAAGCATAAGCGATGGCACAAGGAAAAGGAAAAATTTTGATCCTTGCGCTTGTGCTTGTGCTTGCGTGGAGCCCGTTTTCACAGTGAAATACGCGCTCTTGTGCTTGCGCTTATACTTGCGCTTGTGCTTGCGTCGCCAGTGAAAACCAGACTTTAAGCATCATTTGCGATGGAAAAGTACAAAGTCTCACCCAACATGCTACTAAGGAAAGATGCATAGGTCGCATTCCCTGTTACAGCTCCTGGCACTGCAGGGTTGTGGCGAATTGTCTTCACTGTGAATAGATTTTCGTTCTGACCGGGTCCGATAACATCAACCTCTACAATGTGGGCCTCGAGACTACAATATTTCATAAACTAGAGATCATTATTATTGTTTACATCAGTATGATGTTTGTCTGGGTAATCACACGATTTCGAGTGCAATTTGGAATAAATAAGCACGGGTAAACTTTTCAAAGCCTAACAAAATTGCACGAGCCCGTAGAGCGAGTGCAATTTGGGGTCTTTAAAAAATTTACAAGTGCTTATTTATTCTAAATTGCACAAGAAAAATAATGTCATTACTTATTAATAATATTCATGAAAAACTTTCGAGATGGTTAAGCAGAAGAAACGCACGCGTATCACGCAATCAGGGAAAAATTGCGCCATCCATTGCGCCATCCAGGGCGTGCGCTTGATTTGAAAGCAAAAGATCTGATTGGCCATCTGTGAGTTTCTTTCATCATTGACCAATCAGAATGCCTGGTTTGGTTCCTCTTTTTGCACTGAATTAACTCTTTTCTGCACTGTTTTCAAAAAAACTGCACTGCTCTTAACCAATCAGAATGGAGAAATTTTTTTATGTATATTATTAGGCAAGAATTATGCGCAAGAAGGATTGTAAAACGCCTCATAACTCAGCAGACAAAAGCAGTAACACCAAACCAAACCTAAAAATATGGCAACTGACACAAACGCAAACCATTGTTTTGTTTTGATTTTTTCCAAAGAAAATTAGTCAATACACCATATGGTTAGTCACGGCCCAGGCGACCTTACTTTGGAAAAACAAGTTCACCCTATAAGAAAAGAAATGGTATCAACTTACCTTGGATCTGCCACAATGCAGCCTTGTGTTTTGTCAAAGCCTAGATTGTGAGCTGCTAAAGCTGCCGCAGCCATTGTGTTAACATTGTTTGGAGCTAAAGGACAAAGGTCACGGATGCACCCTGAATGAAAAAAGAAAAAAAAATTTCACAATAAACATTGAGAAACGAGATTCTTCTCCACTGAATTTGTTCAGCCTTATTGAAGACTGAATTCATAGGTATGTTGAGGGGGACATGAAGAGATCCTGAACACCGCAAAAAAAATTAACGAACACCCCATCACCGCAAGAAAAATCGACGAAACACCGTCACCGTAACAATTATTTTTAGCTATATAATTTTAACGTCTACACTTAACGTCATACTTCTGTGCCTAAACAATTTTCCACAAAATAAACACACCATTGCCGAATTAGCACTAATAAGCGCTAGTGGCGCACTCTTCGCTGTCGCACTGCAGCTTCATAAGCCGAAGCCCAATCCCGCATAATATAATGTCGCAATTTGGTTTCGACCTGTCGACGACGGGAATTGGCTTCATCAAAGGAACTTTTGAAAAGATCACACAAGAAACCACAGCACCG
>BLAZ01001250.1:170365-172865 GCA_014633955.1 Acropora tenuis
CATTTAACTAAGCTGTTTCATAGAACAACCGAAAAACGGAACAATCACTGGCACCAGATTTGGGCGTTGTGGCACGCACGTTATTTAACAGTTCTAAGCTCCAAAAGAAAGACTCACAAAACTAAATATATATAGAGTAGGATGTACAAAGGTAATAACAAAACTTTACTTACACATCGGTTCCCGCTTGCACTCTAAATAATCAAGGGTAACCAAACTTTAACCGGTAGAAATGCTCGTGGTGCTTCCAGAAGCTAGGACTTGAAGCTACTAACTAAAAAACCGCAAAAACATACTATATATACATGCACGCAGGCGAAATCGTTTAAGACGTTATTGATAAAGTAACATGAATGACAGCATTAATTAATCACGGGATAAAATAAAGAATAGAAACTTTGTTCCCAAGTTCATTACATGAAGATTTTCTTCACGATGTATCCAAGCCCACAAAACTCAAAACTGCAGCGTTTTGCTGGAACAACTGGCTTTGAACCTTGACCGCAGTTGTCCGCTCTGATCTAATATCAGGTTTCGCAAGACCTCTCACCTGTCATTGATTAAGCTACAAATTCTTCTTTCATGATCAAATTATTACGCCTGGCCGGTTCCGCTTCTGGTTCATCCATCACTATTACAGGGTTAAGATTTTTGTTTCAAACACTTGGAGAAACTGACCTTAGATCTGTGTGTGCTTAGTTGTAAGGTTCGTAGAGCGGAGCTTGCAAGCAGCCCGCCACAAGTCACCCGCTACTTGTCACCCGCCACCCGCTACTTGTCACCCGCCACCCGCTACTTGTCACCCGCCACCCACTACCCGCCACCTGCTACCCGTGGAAAAGTGCTGCCGTACCTAACCAACTGTGATGTACATAATTGCTATATTGCTTTTATAAGCTTTTTGGATATTATTATGGAAATAAGCCATAACATGGCACATATCACACTTCCTTAGCAACAAAAGAAAGGAAAAAAAACACAATTTAAGAAGCCAATGTTTTATTCTCTTTTCAGATAGGATCATTAAATCTCAGATGCCACAACTCTTGCATCCATCTTGCCTTGGGTGCCAGGCCTTCTATGAGCTGAGGGAGAGTCAGCTGACCAATACATTATAGGCGAGGTAAATTATCTTTGAACTCAAGTTGTATATGTATGTTTGAAGTAGTGCTGTGAGTGTCTGACTGGCAGTAATGTTTTCAAACAACTCAAAAATTTTGACAGGAGCTGTATGTTTACATATGCAACAAGTTGCATACTTATGCAACAAGTTGTTTATTTTTCTTAATAAGTCATATACAGTACTTCCCTTGATGAACTGTATTCTTCAACAAGTATTTTTGTTCCCAACAGTGCCCCATATCATTGTGCTATGCACATAATTTTTATTTCATACAGGCTTACATTTACTTGTAGTGGTATACAATGTTTGTGAGAATATAACAATAATGTCAAATGCTTTTGGACTAGGAGATCTGGATGTTGGGGTTAAAAAAATAACTAGTGGTTGGATTTTTATTGCTGTAATATTCTTCTTTTTTTATGACAGAATACGTGATGATATAGGTCTGCAATATGTGTATGAGATGAGCATGCAGATTGTGACATTACCTGTAATGTTCCTCTGTCTGCCATCTTCTTGATGTCAGGACCTCCCCAAAGTGCTCCACTTGGTATGTAAATCCCATGCCTCCCACTGGATGCTTTCTTCCTCAATTTGTTCTCCACATCCAAATTTGCGAAAGCAGTAGGAGAACCTATCTAAGAACCAGTGTTAAAGGGCAAGTCACAAGTTACCAAAACCAACAAAAACCTCTATGAAAATATTAGGCTGCTGAGGATGTGACCAGCCAATGTCATAAAATATATAAGAATATGATTTCATGCTTTCTTGTGATGATCAGTGGTGTTACAAACTAAGACAGGCAAACTCAGTGCACATGTGCGTGTGGTTAGCCATATTGGATTAAAGGACTAGCATGTGTTCAAACATTTCTAGGAATTTCATCTTGTTCACTTGGCCTTATCTGTTAAGTGTTTTTCTAAAACTTCATTTTGTGCAGCATCTGTTGTGATACTGTTTTCTTGGTTTTCCAATCAAAAAATTATTGCAAAAAGAAAATTCTCCGAAGTGTATGCTGTTGACAAAATTGTTTAAGTTTAGGCCCTCTTCACAACACACTTGATGCTACAACATTACTTTTATTATTGTGAAAAGGCTCCATAACAAAACAGAAGTTTATTGCACCAAAGATAGAAACAAAATTTTCATGTTATTCTCGTACACAACAAAATGAATTGACAAAAAAAAAAGCCTGACATGAAATATGTCAACATTCTAATTATGTTAAAGCAGATGCACCTGCATGTAGATTTCCAATGAATGGCTCTTACTTTTTTTTTTTAAATATCTTCACTAAATTATTGTTATAATTTAATCGTACCCGCTTAGAAAAGTAAATACATGAAATGTTGCATGGAGACTGACAACATCATTAAC
>BLAZ01001250.1:239951-242451 GCA_014633955.1 Acropora tenuis
AAATATTTGTATATTTTTTTCAATATCTTTGGCTTCAGGTACCATCTGAAGAGGCAGTATTTGAGGCTGTAATTTCTTGGATAAAACAAGATGAAGCAAGTCGAAGAGATTTTCTTCCTAAAATGCTTCAGTATGTTCGCCTTCCATTGCTAACACCACGGTACTTAACAGACACTGTTGATAACGAGGTACTAATTATTTTATGAAAGATTTATACCATGAAAAGATATCAGGACAGGGTAATTTTTTAGCACAATTGGTTTTAAAAGTGCCCTTAACCTTCTCCTGATTGGACACTCTCTTCGTACTGCAAAACTGATGATGTCCATCCTCCTTTAAAATACTGTATGATTTTTTATTTTATTCAATATAATGGTGATGGCATTACTGCATCCACTAGAGTTTCATATGCGGTGTTAAATTGTGTGTGATGCAACTCTCAATACCCATTTTAACTCTTATTACTGAAGAACGAATGAGTTCATTAATTTTCTTTTTGACCAGAAACTTATCAAGCAAAGCCTAGATTGCAGAGATCTCGTTGATGAAGCCAAGAAGTATCATTTGCGACCTGATTGCCGTTGTTCAATGCAGAACAGCAGAACTAAGTCTAGGATTGGCCAGTCAGAAGTGATGTATGTGCTGGGAGGTTTTGGGAATTTGCAATCTCCTGTTGATGTTGTTGAAAAGTATGATCCAGCCTCTGGACAGTGGAGTGTTGTACAGGTAAATTACACCGACTCAAACTCACGTGACATTTGAAGATTGTATACTTTATTTTGTAGTGGGTATTGTGCTCTGAAAAGCAGATTCACCTGGGTTTAATGGAGCCGTTGTTAAGGACCCTTTAGAGGATTTGTGGCATTTATCAGTCAGTACCTATATTATTGCTAATTCTAAATTATGATAGTTGTCATTTGCTGAGGATAAGTGTTCCTAATTCATCGGAAATAATAATGATTTTTGTCAAGCTTCATTGCTTAATATGTATGTACCAGTAATAATTATTGATTCTACAAGATTTTGGTCTTATGTATCTTGTTATTACTTGATTCTACAAGAACACTAGAGCAACAGCAAATGCTTATGTTTATGAACAAACATTGTTGATATTTAGTTTCTTTCTCAGTGGGTTTTTTTATTTGCAATTATACTTGTGTATTCAGTCTGAAGCTATTGAATACTGTTCATTTTGTTTTACATTATAATTATGTACATATTTTTATCTAAAGTTTAAAATAATTGGAGTGGACATTTAATACCAATTCGAGCTTTGTACATTGATTCACATTGACTTAGGACAGAAGAACCTTTGGTTGAAGTAACTGACAAATTTAAAGCTACTTTAGAGAGTTTTGATGCAACACAAGACCTCATTGGTGCAAAACAGAGAAGTGGCATCATCACTGTCACTACTTTTTTTCTCCTTGGGTACAAAACTATCTTACATATCTCGAGCAAGTCTTAAAAATTGCATGTCGAGATTAAAAATGGTGCGACGAAACTGTGAAACAAACATTTAATAAGATTTTATTTGTTACTTGTACATATTTTGGTGAAAAAGACGCAACGGAGCATTCTAGAATTCGTAAATGAGTACGGTGTCAATCTCGGGAGAACGATTTCGCAAGATAGAACTGGTATTTAGTATATATGAGTTTTTGTGCATCTTTGGTTACGTCGAACTTTCTCTTGTTTTCCCTGAGAGTCCGAGATAACCGGAGAGTGCTGGAGTACACGAATTAAGTGCAGATAGCAATACAAAAGTGAAGATTAAAATAATGTTGCTTTTTAGCCAATGAAGAGAAAGCGGAGATATGTTTGTGCAGTGGCTCTTAGCAACAGATTGTATGCAATTGGAGGTTATGATGCTTCCAGTCGTCTTAATACTGTGGAATGTTTTGATCCCTTGTCATCTCAGTGGACAGCGATGACTCCTATGTTGCAAAGGCGTGGGTTGGCTGGAGCAACCACATTAGCAGGTGTGGCTTCTACATGCATTTTTGTTGTTGAAAAGATGATTTCAAATTGCTTCCAAACTATTCCAAACTCTAATTCAATTTGTGCAAAGATTTTCAGTAGCTTTTCATTTTTTTTTGTTTCTACGTCATTTATTATTATTCAATAACTTTTTTATGTTTCTGAGATATGCATTTATAAGCAAATTAACTACCATTAGCATCTCTTTCTTGACAGTGACCAAAGCAGCGGTCGAAAAAATTTTTTATTGTTTAATGTCTGAATAACCCATAATATACATTATCTATAATATTCTGACTCATTTATTGCATTGGCCCTATTGAGACTTGAGGGCTGATTACATTTATTTCACCCTGGGCCGAAATTTCGCTCCACTCACCGGGCTGAAATATTATGTAGTTAAATGCAATTTAACCTAGTTAACAACGAGTTGCGTTTTGGGCAACTGGGAAAGGATTTTCAGCCCGGGCTGAAATGCAGCCTGGGTTGAAACCTTCTCCACGTAATCGACACTTTCAGT
>BLAZ01001250.1:385139-387639 GCA_014633955.1 Acropora tenuis
ACCCATAGTTCCACGCGTGTTTCCATAGAAATGACGTAAAACATGGCGGAGTTTTCATCTGCCATCATTGCACATCAAAAATACGTAAATGCTTAGCTGCTTTAGTCATAAATGAGCTTCTAAATGACGGCAAAAATACAAGAAAACCTAGAGGGAAAACAAGAGAATGGATCAGACGAAGAAGTGAGAAAGGAAGCTTCAATAATATCGTCCAAGAGCTCATGATAGAAGACACGGCCGGTTACAAAGAAATGATGAGGATGAACTATGGCGATTTCTGCAAAATACTACGCAAAATTGAGCCTTTTATCACTCCACAGGAACTATTGGGTGGCGCAAAAGTTGTAAAAGCCCCAGAAAGGCTAAGTCTAGCTATAAGAGAAACATTTCGCTCTTTGAGCTGTCAATTCAGAATATCAATTGCTGCAATTTCCTACATGATAAGAGAAGTGTGTCAGGCTCTAAAGGAGCATTTCACGCCCAATCACGTCAGCATTCCCTCCTCAACTGAAGAGTGGTTGGAGGTAGCAAAGAAATTCGAAGAAAATTGGAACTACCCCCATTGTTTAGGTGCCATTGATGGCAAGCATGTTGTCATGCAATGCCCTGCTAAGGCTGGGTCATACTACTACAATTACAAGAATACTCACTCTATAGTTCTGTTGCTGGTCCAGATTACGAATGTCTGTATGCTGACGTGGGTACTAATGGACAAGTATCTGATATGGGAGTATGGAACAAGTGTGGAATAGCCAAAGGCATTGAAGATGGGTCACTTGTTCTTCCCCCACCAGATTGCTTGCCATTTGGGGTGACGAAAGTCCCATATGTTTTTGTTGGGCATGATGCTTTTGCCCTCAAGAAGAACATGATGAAGCCATATCCACAGAATGGTTTAACCGAGGACAGAAGGATCTACAACTACAGGCATAGCCGAGCAAGATGAATATCTGAGAACTTATTTGGCATCATTGCCAATAGGTGGTGTATTTTCAGGTCTGCAATTCTGTAGAGCTGATAATTTTATCTGGTCTTGGCCTACACAACTACCTACAAAGGAGTTCGTCTAGCAGTACCTACACCCCTGTTGGACTTGCTGATCGAGAGGAAGGTGGCCATCTAATACCAGGTAGCTGGCGTCAAGAGTCATCTGCAGATGGATTCGCTCCCCTTGCTGTCCCCTCAACAGGGCATAATGCATCCCTTGATGCCAGGCCACTTAGAGAAACCTTCAAAGATTATTTTTTTAATGAAGGTTCTGTTGATTGGCAGTGGCATCTTTGCTGAACAGTGCCAGGTTATCAACAATATTATTATTCTCCTCTAACATTTTGATGTTACATTTGTAATTTCAAATTGATATACAGTTGAAACCTGCAAACCTATTTTTAGAAATATGTCCTATTTTGAAAATAGTAAATAGTTTCAAAAGGAATTAATCAGCAGCATGGATTCTTTGAAAATCATCATACCAAATGTGTAATGCATCCTTTTTTATCAATATATTTAGTAGTATATATATTAGTTATAACTATATGAAAAATTGATGAGAACCTAACAGCCTAAAATTCAGATTTAATTTGCACGCATTTGTTAGCAAGCTGTTTCACTGGTATATGAAATACACTCTATCCACTCGAAGGGGTAATTACGTGTAAAGATGATGGTCATCTATTATCAATCAAGTTTACTTAGAAATACATATCTTTGGTAGAGAATTGTCAACACCACTCCTCAAAACCATATAAGTCGAACACTGCTAAACGCTGATTATCTGGGCTGTAATCCTTATAAGGTGGATGCAGGAAAGTATACCAACATGAACAATAAATAAAAAAATTGTAAATAAATATCTCTTTGTTTCACATTTTGAGTTTATCTGTATACTTGTTGGTTTTGTAGCATATTCATGTATCCTTGAGGTGGAATGTCCTGGCAATGGCTTTGTTGCTCATTTGCACTCACAGTACCCATTTCAATTTCAAATATAATGTCACTGATACGCTTTTCAGCGATCATTCTTGAGCGTTTGTCAAAGCCTGACAGCTTCTCTGCAATATATAGAGAGAACGGACACTGTCGTTTTGCTTGAGGCTCGGGAGTTGGGAATCGAACAGGCTCTTTCAGAACCTGAACACAGGTTGACAACAATTCATTTCTTGCTTTGGATTCCAAATCTGCTGCTTTCTTGCAAGATTTTCCCTTTCGACGAATTGAAGAAGGTCTTGGGGTTTCATCTTCTTCGTCCACAGAAATCGAAGTCCTGCCGTCAATTTAGGAGTAGAGCTGCGACTAGTTGGTAAAGTGTCCGTACTTTTTCCTGCCTGCATTACAGGCACCAGGAACTGCGATCGGTCCCAGTATGCCCACGACAACTTATAGCTTTCGCTTCTGGCCTGTCCAGACTTCTTCGCTTTGCTTTTTGCAATCTCTCGTCCCAGCTGAGAACATAAGTTCATGATGGAACTTTGTCTTGATATCGGCTAACTCAATGTTGAGC
>BLAZ01001250.1:443278-445778 GCA_014633955.1 Acropora tenuis
TCGATTTCCAGCCGTTTTGGAAGTCCGGTATCATCTTCCTCCTAACGAACAGGGTATGGAAATCAAGCCTAACTCCAATCTGAGGGTCGCTAAAATTATTGTTCTCTCAAGCACCGTTTGAAAGCCTCTCTGATTCATTAAGATGCCTCATTATAAATATATGTCGGTACTCTTACCTTAGAGTAGCCATTCAATTTTTCAGATACACTAGGAGAGAGATTAAGAGAAGTGAAATTTCGCAACCTTCGAACCAACACAGCCGCAGCTCTCACAGGCATCGGGGTTTTATGTTGATGTCCATGTTTATAAATCACGAAGCACATTTGCGCTCATTCTAGGACCCGTAATTCCCCACGAACGACTCACGGACCATCTTGTTCAACGTGGTTAAAACTTATCTAACAGCCCACGATTGAACTTTCAGATCAGAATGACTTCGTCCACCATCTTGGATGATTGGTCGAGGAGATCTGGGAACTGGCGTTTCGTCGGCTCTTCTCGTTTTTGGTTCGCTCAGTCGGTCGGTCGGTCTTTCGTGCGATCGTTTGTCCCTTCGTATTTTATTTCATTTCATTTTATTCCTTCCAAACTACAACGTGCGTAGCAGAAGAAATTTTGTTTTTTTTTTCATCTTAACATCATCTCAAAGTAAAAGCGTACAGCACGTGCAATTCTAGAATGATTTGAATTGCACGTGCAAAGTTCTTCCCAGGCCTCAGGAATGGCTAATTTGCATTTTGACGACTTTCGATGCCTGGAAGAACTCTTAAGACGTGGCGTCGTTTTGGGGCCAATAACCGCAAATGATGCTTTGAAAACTTCGAATTCACGAAAATAACTGGGAGTAACTGCTGAATAGCCCTCCACTATTGTTTGAATTTAGCGGCGTTCTTTGAAGAACGAGTCAAAATACGATAGACGCTATTCTTATGCAAATTAGTGGAGGGGTATTCAGCAGTTAAGTCCAGTTTGATGCGTATATTATTGCACATAACAACGTCCGCGAAACCTTTCTTGAATTAGAGTTTCAACGTGGCCTCTTGGAGTTCTGGTTTTGCTTTTTTTGTTTGTGTTTTCTTATGTGGAAAACTGCTCATAAATTGACTCTATAATTTGTCATCCTTTAATTGGTGAATTTCGCGTCGTTTGCGACCGCAAAAGTACAGTACGCTGTGGAGCAATTAACTTATGTATTAGATTAAATTTAATCGCTGATCTTAACTTACATTTCATAATTCGCCATGCTCATTTAAACTACATTTTAAATCCATATTACTTGTGACATTTAAGTCGCCCAAGATTCAAATTATACTTAGCACACGGCCAACACCAGCTAAAAAATTCCATATCACCGTCAATATGTTGCTGTGTTTGTTGTTGGTGTTTTTTTTATGTTCTTGAGCATTAGTTTAATCAATGGTTTTTAAAATGGCAATTTCATAGTGCAATTTTTAATTCCTAATTGCCTTTAAATTTTAGAATGAAAAATTTTTTTGTCTGCTAGTAACCTTGGTTTTTTTTGCTGTAAATTGAGTCTGCTTATTTGTTTTTGTTTACAATATTGTCAGTCCCATAAAATTTACTTTCATTGACTTTTAGAATTTGACTTTGCATGTTTAGAAATTAACCTTAAAAACTCAATGCAGTGTGCAAGTATTCCTGACTGATCTTGACAGAAAAAAACTAAATTCTTAGTTTAATTAAGCCTCAGGTTGTTGTTCACTGGTATTTAAACATGAATGCAAACTCAGAAACGTTTTCTTCACTATATACCCAGATGCTAATCAGTGTTCTAATTACAGCACCCAGTGTTCTCCGTATCAGGCGATAACCGGTAAAATTTACCGCCTTAAGCAACAGTTCTTACGGCCTGCAACCTCTTGAAGGTTTGCTGAAACTATATAAGTTAATGTTTTAAAAAAATACCAGTCAGGAATTGTCCCTTACCTGCTGAGCTAAAACTTAGGGAGAACACTGCAGCACCTGCAGTTGTTTTTCTGTTCTTACATTTGGTTTCCTTTGCATTTTTTTCGTTTTATAAATCTTTTTTTTGTCAAATAATCAGGCATTATCTGCAAGACACAGGGGGAGAGGAGAAACATATCAAGTATCACACCAAGTTCCTCTCAGCACATAGCTTTTGACAAGAGGTAAGATTTGTCTTTATAAATTAAAATACAATCAGTTTTACAAAGGATCTCAAGAGAATCCCTGGGGTAAAGAATACAGGGATAGAATGGGTGGGACAAGGTAAATATTTAGCAAGTAGATCTGTAACAAATTAATAGTTTTCAAGCCTACAAAGTACTGAAAAGTATGTTAAGTAATTTTTTGTCTCGCACAACAAAACATTAATCAAAATGGAAAGGACTTAAACTTGCATTCGCTATTTATTGGCAAGCTGTTACATTGCCAGCTGTTGTTATCCAAGAAAGGAAAGGAAACAAAGTTGTTTAATCTTTTCTAACAAACATTGTGTTACAAATTTTCCAGGAAGAAG
>BLAZ01001250.1:448278-450470 GCA_014633955.1 Acropora tenuis
GCAATTGGATGTCCTTGAATCATGTAAATCCAGAAATGAGAATTATGCTAAACTTCCATGTCCCAGCAAGTCCTTGGCTTCAACTCCCAGTAAAATGTATACGACACGGAAATTTAATTTTTTTGCTCGCTTGATCTGTGATGAACGGATTGAGACCAGAAAATTTCTTCAAAAGAAATCTACGTGATCTGTTGCGCCCAAAACGTGCCAGTTTCAGCTTAAAACGGGATTTATTTTTAAGGGGGTGGGAGAGTTAATCTTAACGCGGATATTTTTAACGAAAGCAGTTATGTGGTTTTCAATTATTTTTACTTCTCAAACTGTCTGTTACACAAATGTAACCAACGCAAAAAAATATTTTTTTTTGCGTTTTATAGACTTGGAAAAAAAAAAGAATCTTTCATCTATTTTCCTGAAGCCCGCCCAAAGGGCACCAGTTTTTTCGTGGCCCGTTTTGTATTTTTGTCAAGTTTTCCTAAGCCCGTTCAATTTGAAGTGATGGCACGAATTAAATTTGTGAAATCATGGGGATAAGTGAATGACACGCCAGGAGGGACTACTCCAGTGTCGTTTTCGTGGTCGCCTTGCATTGAAGCCTAAAGCTTTTTTTTCCGGCAGATAATAGGGTATTTGTTGAGCCCATTTTTTGCGTGAAATAAGCAGAACTTGGCTCTCAGACTACGTGGCTCCGCCAGGAGTGACATAAAATGATTCCTCAATATTGAAATCCAAATGTCGGAGACGTGAAACAAGGGCGATCAAATTCGCCGAGTTAACCATGTTGTAGAAGTATCTTGATTCCTTTTTCTTAATCTTAAGGGATAAACCTTTACACCGAAGGTCCTGGAATATAGACTCCTTTCATAAATGGCGTCGTGTTTTTTATTCCTTTGTATTTATATTAATTAGACCTACTGGCCTCCCTCTGATTTAAATGTGCTTTTGAATTTTGTCCATGGCAGCGCAGGTAGGAAGGCTTACTACCATTAAAACAGAAGAATATTAAATTTGATTGCCATTTTGAAAGGGGTGTATATTCTTTCGTCATGTTTTAGAAGTGCAAAAGTCTCTGTTTCCTTTTGCTAGGGTGCTGGACGCGAAGGACTGTACGTTCAGACTGAGTTCATTGCTGTCGTAGCAGCCTTGTTGATCTGGTGGAGTGCTAATAATGTGAAAAGCATGCAAGCTGCAGGAATCATAATAATTATTGTGGTTTGCACAAAAGGATATTAAATTTATCGCTTGTACATTGTTCGTAATTTCTTGTATTTAATAAATTTGAACAAAAAAGAATTTTGTGCTGTGGTATTGAAGCAGTTTTCAAATGACTGTCGAAGGTGATAACGCGATTGCTTTGGTTTCTCAACAGTCATTTGAAAGTCGCTTTCGCTCGAAGCCTTGTTTCTTTCGGAGAGCCGAGATACGTTTGTGTTGCAGTGACATAGAGCTTGAGCGAGCGACGTGCTTACAGCCACGAACGGAAACCGAAAGTGGACATTTCGCATGCCAGGACATCAGTCTCTCCCAGATTTTCAATCTAGTCGTCTCTATTAGTGAAAAGATGTTTGACAGTTTGTGGGAAAACAGCTTAATAGGAAAACAGCTCACCCCCGGTTGTCCGCCGTGGCTCGAAAACCTCCCTTGCATAAGCTCATTACTGATGCAACGAGTCTATTCCATAAACAGAGAAAACCAAAAGCTGGGAATTTCCCCTATCCCATAAGTCACTTGTTATAGTAAAGATTGGAATAAGCTGGGCTCGTGAGGTTTTGTTATTCCGCTCGTTAAGTGGTGAATAACTTGACATACTAAAATTATTGTAAAACTTATCTTCGAAAATTATGACAAACGTCGTCTTGACAATGCATATATATATATATAGACATAAGTTGAACGATTAAAGAGGACGCATCGATTCTCTGTTACTCTGAGTTTCGCGCCTAAGCGCTCGTTAGACAACTTTATTCAACTAAGAATACAAATTCTCGACAATATCAACTTAAAAATCAGAAAAACGACAAAGCTCAACAAGTGGAAAAACACATAAGATGTAACTAATTGGTTCACCGCAGGGGGGGGGGCAGAAGACTAGGCAGATTTTTGTGTCAGAATCATCCAACAAAAAGTGACGTCACATCCGGTTGAAAATTAAGCTGAACTCTCGTCTCGTTGGAGACGAAACATGGAGTCTC
>BLAZ01001250.1:466672-469172 GCA_014633955.1 Acropora tenuis
CCGCATGATGTCTATTGCTCAATCAGCTTTTAACAAAGCGCAACTTTATGCGAAATGAATATTCTGCTGCTTTCAAATTTTTCCCCACACGTGATGCGACATATGATCATACTAATATTAATCATAGACATTGTGTTATGCAATGCCTCCCGAAAGACAACCGCAACGGAACTTTTGAGTGTGAATTACTTTAAAGCCTGCTATTTCAAACTTTTATTCTTTTGTTTTGAGTTTATCATTCCAGTTGGTGAATGACGTTTTTATTTTCAACTAAAAAAAGAAAGAAGATGTGAAATTAGCAAAGTAAGAAATTTTGATTGCCAACGATGTTTGTTAATACGTTTTCAGTTTCTGTTATTTTCGTCGGGAGCATTTACGTCTATTAGGCAGTCATAAAAGCGGAACAAATGAGGCAATACACAGTTTTTAGGAACAGTTTCATTAATGACCTTTACATTTTTTCCTATACCTGCGGTTTTACAAAATCCCGGAAGATTTAAAAAATAATCACATTAGCCGCATTACCCGCAAAAAGGTAATTGACTGAATGAGAGAGTGTAGCCACGAACAATTTTAAGTCAAAATGCCCAGTGTGTAACGCGGGTGTCAGAGTTTCACTTTTAAGTACAAGCTCAAATTTATCGCTCGTGCAGATGACGAAATCCGTGATCTGCTACTGGCGAAAGGAAAAAGTTGTCATGACAAAGCTGCCTAAACGCAACGCAACTGCCGCGCTGGCATCGCCGAATTTCTTGCTTTGGAAAGAACATTGAAAGAGTGGATCGTTAGTCGAAGAGAAAACAGCCACGCAGCCATCACTGTCATGATCCGTCTAAAGGCCAAAGAATTGGCAAAGCAAACGAATGTCGCTGACTTAGTAGGAGGATCGAGCTGGTGTAGCAGATTTATGCGCCGAAATCGCCTATCTGTGCGTTCGAGAACCACTGTGGGTCAGAAGCTGCCGGAAGACTGAGAAGGTGACGAACTTTCGCCAGTTTGTTTCTCGACAAAAGGAGGACCTTGCCATACAAGCGGATCGTGTTTTCAACATGGAAGAAGTGCTTATGTCATGGTGTGGTTGTTTACTACCACAAAAAAGGATGGATGGATAGAGACGGAATGGCTGTGTGGGGTGAGAGAGTTCGGCGTCCAAGACCCGTGTCCTTCTTCGACAGAACCTCTCTGCTCATTTTCGACAGTTTCAGGGCACATATCGATGAAGGTGTTCGCAACACCAAAACTGAACACAAAACAACTACCGCNNNGGGGGGGAAGGGGGGCTGGGTGCTATTTTTAGATTTTTCTCTCTTTTGCGTAAGGATGCCTCAGAAAATTTGTCTTTGAGATTTCTACGGCATAACGCCAATCGGGACCTCAGTTTCAGATACTTTGACACAGAAGGATGGTTGGGTGAAGGAAACTCTAGGATCCTTATTAAGCGTTCAAAGAGTTCCATTGAAACTGTGTCTGCACAAATTTCTTGCCCATTGTAATCGTACGATAATCACTGATCCAATATAAACAGGATGTTTAGCACTTCTGGTGCGTGTCCCGTCTGGTACTCTTACGGCTTGTTTTTTTTCTGGTCGTTGTTTCTCTGTTGTGCGCGTGTTTTTTTTCTGGTCGTTGTTTCTCTGTTTTGGGGGCTACTCCACTTTCGAAAATTACTCCATTAAGAGAGATTGCATGAATTTTGCTACACACTCAGTGCTTTAGCCGACAGAGAACTTGTGCCAGATTTTAACTCGGAATTAGCACCTCGAGACTCAGAGGACACTCTCATCTCGCGTCGCGTGTCATTCGAGTCTCACTCGAGGCATGTATTCCGCCTGCTCTCTTTTTTTTGGCCGAGACCGCACGCTGTTTAAACTTGAACTCTGGATAGCTTCCTTAACAACATGGAACTTTATCACAGTAAAGAGAAGCCATGGGAGGTTAATCGTTAACAAACATTAACGCAATTTTTACAAACCTCTATTAGGCGGACACTCTCCATTAAGCGGACACTTAAGAAGGTCCCGAAGGTGTCCGCTTAATAGAGGTTTCACTGTAATTCTTTTCGAAAAACAAGTTGTTCTATTTTTAGTCAGCACCCGCACGGTTAAGAGAATTTGCAATTTGATCAGTGCAGAAAAAGCGACTTTTCAGCGTGAAAAATGTCTTGCTATGTTATAAAAGCAATGGACAATGTCTAGCCTGCGTCCATCCAATTCAGGGCATTGTCCATTCCTTAAATATGCACGTGCAAAGCGTGCAATTTCTTCCGCAATTTGTTGGCTATTTCCTTTTCCTACACCTGGGTGAAGAGACAAAATTGTAGTTGAGTGTTACTTCCTCAAAGGTTTCCCTGGAGTACTCACAGTTCATTCCTCCCTTTCTCCTTTGTTGGTCGAAATAACATGAAGGCATTACAGGGGTGCAGAACTGGTTGGTCGGGTTATAACATAACTCCAGTATTCTTGAACAATTCTGGGACACCAATTTTCCTTAGGAGTCGGGG
>BLAZ01001250.1:519157-520928 GCA_014633955.1 Acropora tenuis
ACCCCAAAGTGGCCTGCCACTTTGGGGTTATTTTTAGAATAAAAATTAAAAAAAAAGAAGTAGCGAAGTTCCTTTGAAAGTCATTCACGGTCGCCAGTCGAAGGTTTTCTTCAGAGACAGTCACATACCCTTGGGGCCGGAAAAAGCTCTTATACGGGTTTAATTGCTTCTGGTTCTTTCTGCATCCTGCACTCGACATCAGTACTGCTCAAGTTATGGATCGGTTTACGGTCATTTCGTTCCACGGCCTATTCGTTCCAAAAGCAACGAGCTAATCTATATGTTTTTAAAGAAGGAAATTTACAGGAAATTCTGTTACAGCATAATAACAGCAGTGAAGGTGACACGAATCAATCAAGAGCTACCGTGACTTTGTATCGTCTGTTGTTCACAAGACCGTCCGCATATTCAAACGAAATCAACCTGCTTGCAGTTGTAATGGTTCTCTCCACTTTTGATTGATTTCAGCTCATTAATAATAATAATAATTATAATAATAATAATACAAGAATTTATATAGAGCCATTTCCCTGAACGCAATGGCGCCATATGAACAGAAGTCGCCATTAATTTTCATATGTCGACATGACAACATGGCGTAAACAAAATTAATTACTTCTCTGAAATTTGGTTTCATCAAACGAGTCGATAAAGGTTGAATTACCACCGTGAAAGAATTATTTTTCAAGGTGGTAACTTTTATCCTTTATCGATTCGTTTGATGAAACCCCATTTTTGTTTCACTCTCCCGCCGACGCGGTACCACAGTTACTTCAGAAATTAAAAAGCCAATGTCTTAGAAACTAGCTTTGCTAACACTTAACCCTTGCTAATGTTTGGTCCCTTCCATCTCTACAAAATTATTGATAGTGTGCTTTTGTTATGGCTGAGATATCATGGTTCGCATGACTAAAAAAGGTCACGGGTCTTTCTTATAAAAGAGAGCCATTCTTTTCTCCCCTAATCTACATCATGATTGAGCTACTCATCCAAGCCCTTTGCGTTTCGAGAAATATCAAAAAGTTCGAAACTTCGCAGGAAAAATAAAAAGCCAAGTACAACTTTTATTCATAAAATTGGTCTAAATTTCGAACAATTTAAAAGAATAGTACGAGCGCGCAAAAACTACAGTTGACTTCGTTTTCTTCACATAGTTAGAAGAAGTTTTCGCAAAATATATTTTACAATGTAATTTTTGGCCTTCGTTACTTACCCTAATTCCACTTGCCCCATCTGTACATGTTGGTTTGAATGTGAAAATAACGCTCAAATTAAGCCATCAAAAGTCGACCCCTGGTATGTTACAAGTACACAAACCAGTTATATTGCATGAACGAACGGTTATTTCAAGTAATAGAAACAAGAATTATTTTCAGCTATGCAAAATGAAATGCTGGCGAGAAATGAAAATTGAACAAGAGCCCTTCAAAGCGTGAAATGTGATCGAAGGGGAACAAATGGTGAAAAGGCGTAGAAAATCGCACCAAAATTATCGTAGAATCACACGACCTTGACAAAAAATGCTATTGACGTAAGCCTTTCTAAAAGAAAAAACAAACCAAAAAAGCGAACAATTCCGGCGAATAATTTGAAACAAACCGGAAAAACCCCAATCGATTGGGGTTTTTCAATCAATATTTTGTCTCCCCGTTCTTTTAGAGAAGACCGCGTGCGGAAAGTGTGCTCATTCGGATCTGCTCAAAATTGGAACATATCTTGTTTTATAACTGTACTACGCCTTGCAGAATTGTAAGTATATCCACAACGTGTT
>BLAZ01001250.1:525109-532609 GCA_014633955.1 Acropora tenuis
AGGCTACCGCCAAAACCATCTGTGTCCTCTTGGCTTTATTTGCATGACTATAGCAATACACCTTTCCAAAAAGGTCGAAAGCATGCGTAATAATTTAGTTATCATCTGGGTACAATTGCAACATTGATATATATCATAACATTTATCCAGTATTCAAATAAGGGGTTTAGAGATGGTGTAAGTAACTTGGGCCAGAAATTACGTTTTAAAATATATTTTGATTTAAAATTTTCGCAGATTTCAAAAGACCGCTCACCTATTAGCATATGAATTAATAAAGAGTCGTATTTTATCTCTTTTGTTCTTTAAGAGAAGAAGGTCATGTGACATGCATTGCGGGGCGTAAAACATGATTCCGTAATTTTAAGCATGGTTGATATTATTTTATTTGTTTCGTTCTTTTAGAAAAGAAGACCGCGTGCGGAAAGTGTGCTTTTTTTGATCTGCTCAAAATTGGAAAATATCTTGTTTTATAACTGGACTACGCCTTACAGAACTGTAAGTATATTCACGACGTGTTGGAGAAAGTTTTCTCATTCCCGATTTGCTAAGTTTTGCTCAGTTTTAAAGTCGATTCGTGGGGATGGCTCTCTCGGCCTCGGCAATTTGTTGATGACAAGCTTAAGTGTTAATATCGGAATGTGTCGAGAATCTCAAATCAGTTCCGAAACTCAAATTTTGGCTTATATCACCCAAACAACCCTTGGTGATATCCATTTCAAGAAATGATATTTAGAAATCACCACGCGCTTTACATCTCGGAAAAAAAACCACGTGCGGAAAGTGTGCTCATTCGGATCTGCTCAAAATTGGAAAATATCTTGTTTTATAACTGGACTGCGCCTTACAGAACTGTAAGTACATCCACAACGTGTTGGAGAAAGTTTGCTCATTCCCGATTTGCTAAGTTTTGTTCAGTTCTAAATTCGATTCGTGAAGATGGCTCTCTCGGCCTCGGCAATTTGTTGATGACAAGTTTAAGCTTAAGCAAATGGCTCTGACGAAGGGCTAACGCTCGAATCGTCACCTTTCTAAATCTTTCACGGCGGTAATTCAACCTTTATCAACTCGTTTGATAAAACCCAATTTTTGCTAATATATACAGGTTTGCATTTTTTGGAAAATGAACAGCTAAACTTCTGTGTGCTAATGTATGCCTATGGTTACAGCGGAGTAACCGACTGAATCCCATTCACCCTTACCTACCATCTACAAAACCTTGCTATCAAAAATGTCATTTTAAAAGACTTCAAAATTCTCCGCAATGATCCCGAAACTAAACACACATTTTCTCTACCACCACTCATTTCATTCAAACGCGACAAAAACTTAGGTAACTTCTTAGTTAGGAGCGCATTTAAGTCTGACAACCAACCAGGAACCTTCACATGTAAACGCACACGATGCAAAACTTGTCTCTTTATTTCAAACACAGTTAAGATCTCAGGACCCAAACGATCCGCTAAAGTCACTGACCAATTTACATGTATCTCCGTAAATGTCTTCTATTGCATAACCTGCACGCTATGTAAGAAGATCTACATAGGCAAAACAGGGAGAAGATTGGCGGACTACTTTCGCGAACATCTACGAGACGAAGAAAAAAATGACACAGATGCATGCAAACCAGATGCGCACCATTTTAATCTTTCTAATCACTCGCACCACAATATGAGTATTTGCGGGCTATCCTTACACCACGGGAACACAGAAAGCAACAAAAATCTCGAACAAAAATTCAGCTTTCAACTGGGTACACTCTCGCCACACGGAATTAATGAACGCCTCTCTCCACGAATTTATTCACAAATTCATGTGACCATATTTCTACCAATGGAAAAGCTTCTCTACACTCTGATACAAACCTACAACAACCCACAATTCCTGTATGCACTCAGATATGCTACGCCGATTTTGACAAAATATCAAGGCGACTAATAAATAAATCGAGTCAAACAATGTTCAATCAAGTTGCCTACAATCAGTGTTAATTTGTTTGTTTACTAAATCGTGCTTCTTGCAATTGATATGACTATTTGCGGGCTATCCTTACACCACGGGAAACCAGAAAGCCGCAAAAATCTCGAACAAAAATTCATCTTTCAACTGGGTACACTCTCTCCACACGGAATTATTGAACGCCTCTCATCCACTAATTTATTTACAAATTCATGCCACCATATTTCCACCAATGGAAAAGCTTCTCTACACTCTGATACAAACCTACAACACCCCACAATTCCTGTATGCACTCAGATATGCTACGCCGATTTTGACAAAATATCAAGGCGACTAATAAATAAATCGAGTCAAACAATGTTCAATCAAGTTGCCTACAATCAGTGTTAATTTGTTTGTTTACTAAATCGTGCTTCTTGCAATTGATATGACTATTTGCGGGCTATCCTTACACCACGGGAAACCAGAAAGCCGCAAAAATCTCGAACAAAAATTCATCTTTCAACTGGGTACACTCTCTCCACACGGAATTATTGAACGCCTCTCATCCACTAATTTATTTACAAATTCATGCCACCATATTTCCACCAATGGAAAAGCTTCTCTACACTCTGATACAAACCTACAACACCCCACAATTCCTGTATGCACTCAGATATGCTACGCCGATTTTGACAAAATATCAAGGCGACTAATAAATAAATCGAGTCAAACAATGTTCAATCAAGTTGCCTACAATCAGTGTTAATTTGTTTGTTTACTAAATCATGCTTCTTGCAATTGATATTACCTCTTCTCTCGTACAATTCATGAATTCAATGTGTGTATCACGTGTACCTTGAATGTCAGGTTCGATGTTGTGTAATTCAAGACGCCTCCCGCAGTCCGTGGATTTGTCCCTGCGTAACTTCGTTCCTTGGCCTTCCTGCGTTACCTGATCTTTCAATCGTAAAAAGGGCTGAATCCTCCTCCATGTTTGTCATTTCTTCATCAATTTTCTGATCATGATCACTGTACAGTGTTGCAAGGAATTCCAATTGTGTACCACTTACTTGGATAAAACATTCCATATCTTGAGCGAATTCAGTCTCTTGAGAGTCAACACACTCCCTTACTCGGCCATACATCACCCGCTAAGTGCGTTGATATTCTCCAAGACGTCTTCCAAGGAATTCTGCGAGACCACTATCCGAATTCTCTTTACAACATAGTCCACACTGCTGCAAAAGCGCAACTAAACCTTCGAAAAACTCCTCGGTGTGTGAGACGAGGAACCTGTTCGTAGCCATTACAAGTGTTCACTCGCCCTCGAAAATAGCGTTGATCAAAAGCTATCGTCTCACTTCCTGATTTATAAAAACAGCGTTATTACATAACTCGAGGCGCACGTGATACGGACATTGTATTCATGAATTGTACGAGAGAAGAGATAAAATCAATTACAAGAAGTATGATTCACTAAACAAAAAAAATTGATACTGATTGTATAGGCAACTTGATAGTAAATTGTATGACTTGATTTATTTATTAGTCGCCTTGATATTTTCTCACATTCGGCGTAGCGAACCAGATCAAAAGCTGTCGTCTCACTTCTTGATTTATAAACTTTTACATTCGAGGTACACGTGATACAATAGTAACAATAATAAAGTTTATTAATATTTAACAATTAAAAGAAGAACAAGTACAACTCGCATATAGCCTAAGCTAGTCGAGGCGAGTTGTGCAGGGAGAAAAAGGAAAAAGAACAAATAAACCAATTTGTAAGCTTCAAATAACAGACTCTGATCAATGAAGGGAATGAACTATAAATAAAAATACAATCATTAACATCCGGAGATAAATATATTTACACAATTGATTGGTAATGAGTAGCTTAATAAACTAAGCAAACTAAACAGGCGAAGAGATTGACAGTGAATTGTTACGAAGAGTTATGTAAGATATAAATTAATTTTGGATAGTAAACTAGGTGCCTCAATATAATCCTCCTCGCCATCTAGAGGTGCGAATAAAGCTTTGGGAATGGATTTCTTAAACGCCAGTTTAGGTGCATTACGTACTCGCGATGGGAGACAATTCCACGCTTTCGCGCTGAAGCATGAAAAAGAATTCCGCTATTCATTTAATTGCAAAAATTTAATTATATTTGCCACAAGATGCAGCCCTCGTGTTATATGAATGAAGCTGGTCTTGATAAATTTTTCAGAGAAATCTTTTGGAGCAGAGTTATTTGAAACATCATACATAGAGTGTAAGATAACTTCAAAGTAAATCAGGTGAATCGGTAATATTTTTGAAGAAATAAAAAAACGAATAGCATGAGTTCTTGGGTTTAGAAAATACATCAAACGTATTGCACGTTTTTGAAGTAACAGTAATTTATTAAGGTGGGCATCAGCGGCTTAGCCCTAAGCAGTTAAACCATATGTCATATAGGGAAGTATAAAGGACTGATATATGTTTCTCAAAGTACAGAATGGAACGAAGTGTCTTAGACGAGATATTACTCCAACAATTTTACTTATCTTCACGGTGATATAGTCTACGTGATATTTCCGGGACAAATTGGTTGTCAATCAGAACACCTAAGTACTTAACATATTCCTTACACTCTAGACCTGACGATATGTTGGTGCTGTTGTCTGTTACTTTGAGTTTAATCTCATAATTTAGCGATCGCTGTGGAGGTCGAAAAATAACAAAGTTAGATTTCTTGATGTCGAGCTTATTTACATACAGCCATTCACATACATATTCAGCTATATTCAACTCTTTGTTAACGGTCTCCTCGAGAGACTTGAGATGTCAATCAGCATGAAGTATGTTTGTGTCATCCGCAAATAGAATAAAATTTAACATCTCTAAAGAATTTGGAATATCGTTAATAAATATCCGAAATAGAAGAGGACCCAGCACTGAGCCTTGTGGAACACCACAGGGGACAATTTCCTTATTTGAAATAAACTAATTGATCTCTGTTGTTTG
This sequence comes from Acropora tenuis, assembly GCA_014633955.1. Taxonomy (NCBI): domain Eukaryota; kingdom Metazoa; phylum Cnidaria; class Anthozoa; order Scleractinia; family Acroporidae; genus Acropora; species Acropora tenuis. Next base: position 530,057 of record BLAZ01001250.1, read on the forward strand.
AGTGTGCTTCAATAGGTATGAAGAAAACCAATCGCTAACAATGCCTCGCAGGGACTCCATAGTGATTTAATTTGTTGAGCAAGATTGAGTGATCAACTGCATCGAAAGCTTTGTTTAAGTCGATAAAAATACAACTCGAAAACAGTTTCTTGTCAATGTTCCTTTGTATGGAGTTGACAATACCAAGTATTGCATGGTGAGGGGATTGTTTATCTCGGGAAACCATACTGGGATCTATAAAGAATATTTTTATCAATAAACGCTTTGAATCGGTTAAACATTATTTTCTCAAAATACGATTGTAGTTACGTAATAAAGAAATTGGCCCATAGTTGGCCGGGTCAGTCTCATCATCATCTTTGAAGACTGGGATGACTTTTGCATGCTTTAATTTAGAGGAATACTCTCCTGAAATAACTGACAAATTCCTTGGTTTCGCCAATGGATTAGACAGTATAACTGGTAGAGCGAAGCATGCCATTCGGGCAGGAATACAAACCATGCGCCTTATTGAGAGGGATAGAGAGTATCTTCCTCTCAATCTCAGTTGGTGCAACTGGATAAAAAAAAGAACGACTTCTCATAACTTTACCGCGTAGGTATTCACTAGAATGACGATTAGATGGTGGCAAATCAGATGCAAGTCTGTGTCCCACAGAAGAAAAATGTTTGTTGAAAATATTAGTGATTTCCATGGGGTCATATGTTAAATTACCTCTTGTTGAGCACCTAACAGAGGAGAAGCGTCTAGACTTTTTTCTTTCCACGATTAATTAGATCATTAATACCGGCCCAAGTTTGGAGAGTCATTGTATACACGAGTTCGTTTGTCAACTGTTGGAACTAATAATAGATTTGTAATGAGAGAGGAAATTTATGTGCATAATTACATGTTTCGATAGCAAGGAGGTTTATATTGAAATCACCCATGATAAAAATGAGTTTATTTAAAGCGCGGAACTTTTTCAGTGTTTCATCATAATAGTCCAAGGATTGTTGTTATGTTGTCTATACATCACACCACAGATGTCTATACATCACACCACAGATGATATTTGGCTGCCGAGAGAGATGAATTTCAATCCATAAAGCTTAGAAAGCCTCGTTGGAAGTTTTGTCAAAAGCTGCCTTTGACATACATGCCAACACCTCCAGAAGCTATGGGTGTCGGACGTATTCAAATTTATAGCCAGGTATAGACGTCTCAAAGTTTACTGAATCAACTATTCTTACTTTAGTTTCAGAAACTCCAATTACAGAAAAACATTAATTCAGTTCATCTAACAAATGCACCTGCAGATTTTCAAGGTTTCGTCTTAGGCCTCTTGCATTATTATATGAAGCAAAAAGAAATTGCTTTCGTTGCAAGGCAGCTTATTTTCTAAAAGATTAAAGCTATGTGGCGAATAATAATGGCTCTTAATGTTATCATGAAACGAATCAGATTCAGTGGAGTTTATGTCGTTTTGGATGTTCAAAGGAGAACAGATCTAAATCATATAGACTTGACGGTTTATCTAGGTACTTCTTAGTAGGCAAACTATTGTTTATGACGTTGTTAAACTGGCCATGATATGAAGCAATGTCACTCACACGGGCGTAAGGCAATTCGCGAAGGAACAATTTCGACGTCGTTGCTATGGTGTTCACAATGTACACATCGAAATGAGAAATGAAAGAAGTTTAACTTATCTTCCTAGTTTAATTCCGGTGAGGTCACTGACATCCTTAATCCGAATGGCTCTTGAGTCATCCCTCTTGCGGCACCATTCTTGGCCCAACAATACTTGAAAGGGTACTGGGTCTTGAATTTGTTTGCTTCGTGGAGAACATCTTTAAGTCGTGGTGTGAGATGTTAATCCAAACACTCTAACGGCGGTAAGAGATACGTTATCTCTGAGGCCAAGGGTAGCGGGATTGACTTTGTTGGCATCGGCTCTAACTTTGTCTCTTGCGAGGCGACGGACAAATTTGCTATAGACTTTGGTCTGGGATCTCGGCTTGAATTATTTCTGCCAGGAACTCGATGTATTAATATCGTTTATCGAGACATCTGCACCCATTTCTCTGAACAAAGCTACAGATATTCCGCTGATTTCATCAGCAAATTCATTAGTTCCCTTTATTTCTGGCACGCCAACTATCTTTATGTTTATGTTGTAGCGATCATAGCTATAAGCTTGGAACTCGTCTATCAGCTTCGTCACATTGTCAACCATCACAGCAAGCTCAGATACACATTTGCCGAGACGCTATAGTTCCCTTTTAACTGCAATTCTGAAGTCGTTAAGATCGTGATATTCCTTTTTTAGATAGGACAGGGTATATTCCTCTTCCGTTTTCATGATGTTGGCAGTGGCCTGAGTAGTATAACCATGAGGCGGTTCTTCCTGTTGCGATGCTGATCGAGCTTCTCGTTGCTCGGCAATTTCCTTAGTCAATGATTCCACATTTGCTCATAGGTTTGTATTCTCCTGTTTATGAGTTGTTTCTTTCCCAGGCAATGTTAAAATAATATCCGAAAATAAAGAAAAAAACTAGGTTTACAGGCGG
>BLAZ01001250.1:535109-537609 GCA_014633955.1 Acropora tenuis
ATTTCCGGATGGTTGCAGAAAAGCATGGAACGGATAGAGATGTCATAGAGTGGATTGGCCAGGGTGAGAATCCAACCCACAAAATATTCACCTGCTGTCACCCTGGTGCCAAAGTTGGCAGGCTGATTGAAATACTCCATGAAATTGAACGACCCGAAGTGGCAAAGGTGCTAGAAGATTGGGTCGCTGAGCCTTAAACATTTTGACAAAAGCGTATTTTTGTGGAATTCTGCAGAACAGTTTAGAAAATAGTGTAATGTTTTTTGTTCGTTTTTTTTTAACTAGTGTTGAAAAGATTGGCTGGTTCTGTTCTCTGATAGCCCTTCTAAAAATTATTCATGATACATTTATTTTGTAATCACATGGTATTTTGTTGGCAACAGTTTAATTTATTTTTTGTGCGGCTTCTTTAACTTTTTGACATTGTTAGATTGACTTAATGTAATTTTTCATAGATTTTTATTGATCGACTACTCGCTTTTAACATTGTCAACTTGCCTTTTATATTGTCAAGTATTCAGTTAATTTAGTGTGGTCATGAGAAGTTCAATTTTTCTATGGTTACCTGTCAGAGAGAGAGATTTGCATACGGGCATCTAAGTGCTAAAGCAGTTTTTGTCAGCACTCTAAAAAAATATGCTTCGGTTTAGCAGCTTTCATATAATCAATAGAATATTTTTCTGAATATGAACATTTAGATCTGCCAATCTAAGGAATTGTATTTTTTTTTGCGCAATGTATTCCAAAGGAAAAATATTAGAGCCTGTACCTTGTCTCCCGGCTTTCTCATTAAAAGGAACAAATTCTTACTCCTGGGTATTGTTGAGCAGAAACAAGGAAATTGAAGCAAGGAGGACCTCGACAACTGGGAGAACGTCATCTCAAAATTCTGCAATCACTTTTTCGTCACGTGCTCACGTTGTCCACAAAAGTTATTTGATGTCGTTAATATTACAACGGCTGACAAATGCACAAAAATGAACGTGAACGTGAACGCGTGCAATTTCTTCAACAATGAGTTGGCCACTTTCTACTCCTGCACCTGGGTGAAGGGACGAAAGTGTCGTGAACTTTTACTTCCTCCAAAGTTTTACTTGACTACTTGCAGTTCATTGCTCCCTTTCTCCTTTGTTGGTCTAAATAAGTTTGCATGAAGGCATTACAGGGCTGACAGGGATGCAAAACTGGTTGGTCGGGTTGTAATATAACTCGAGTGTTCTTCCAAAGTTCTTGGACAACAATTTTCCGTAACTTCATTTAGAAGCGTTTCTTTACGCGGTCGCTTAACAGCTGTTATTACAGTTGAGCCTGCAGGCAAAGCTTCTGTTGTTTACAGTTAAATGCAGACGGGGCTAATGGATCGATGGAAAATGACCCATTATCCTCAGAGTTTATGTGTCAAAATCACTGACGACTGTAATAACTGCTATTCAGTGGCAAGTGTTGATCCCGGATTAGCGAATCAGGACTTTACGCAGCGTCATAAGTTTAGTTCCAATACAGAGATCGCTGGAGAAAAAGCCACTAATTTTGCACTTCTTTCATTTCAAATGCCTTTTAGCATCAATTTCTAGTTTCTAAGGAAACTTTGGAGCTGCGTCGATGGCAGAGTGAAACATGAAAATTTCGTTTCATAAAACGAGTTGATGAAGGTCGAATTACCACCGTGAAAGATTTCTTCCACATCCTTCACGGTGGTAATTCGACCTTTATCAACTTGTTTGATAAAGCCAAAATTTTAATGTTCGCCTTTTTAATTTAGCACCAGTCTGCCTGTTTCTGTCTGCTGTAAATAAGTTAAATAAGGATATACGAGGGAATAACTTCAACTTCAACTTTATTTACTATTTAACAAAAGAAAAATACAAAATGGTCGCTTCCCGCAAATAGCATTAGCTAGTCGAGGAGGGAAGCGACAGGAGAGAATAAGTTTACATTACAGCCTGTCAAATTTGTACAAAGTTTGAAGAAAATAATCGAAAAGTAGCCCTTAAAGTATTAACATAAAAAGTGGAAAAGTAGAATACATGAGATACAGATTACAGATTACAGATCTAGAATAAGTACAAAAAAGGTGATAAAATAGTAATAATGAATAAATAAATAACCACCATCATTGCAACTTTGACACATCAAAATAAGCGGAGAATTAGCCGTCATTGTGGACTGATTTTGATATAAGTTTCTGAATTGTGGAAGGCGATTCAATGTAAATATCCTCAGAAGCCAGAAAAGACAGAAGCATATTATGGACTTTAGTTTTAAAACTCTTACGAGGGAGCTCTCGTGTGGTGTTATTCAGAGAATTCCATAGATTTGGCCCTAATCTAGAAATATAATTCCGCATTACGTTTGTTCTGGATGAGTTAACGTAGTAATTACCAGTTGAGGAAAACCTTGTGTTTTACGCATGAACTTGATTTGAGGAGCGGAAGAGATTTTTAAGGTTTAAAGGTACAGAGTCATGGGCAAGATCATGCATAAAGATCAAAACCGTCTC
>BLAZ01001250.1:542609-544291 GCA_014633955.1 Acropora tenuis
CATCGAAGGCCAAATGTCACGAATTCTCGGATAGCGACGAAAATTACCCTGACCTATCTTTTGTTCATGAGTAGCTTTTCATCTTGGCAACTAGAAAATCGAAAGATAAATTTTGGATTTCTTGCCGACAAAAATTTGCCACTTAGAGTGTTTTGAGGAGCATCCGACAAGCTGTCTATTGCTGAAACAGCTTTTCACACATGGCAGAACTCTTGGTTTGATAAGTTTAGTTTTATGCGAAAAAGGAATCTTCCAATAGATTCCTGGAATTAAAAAAAAAATTGAAAAATAGATTGAAATTTGAAGACATAAATTGCGATGGCAAGTAACCAAAATAACTTGCTCTGACTTTTTTGCCAGTAAAAAGTAGACCAAACATTTAAAAGTTCTTTATAATCACAGCACTGTTGATGAACTTTACAAGCAGAAACAAAAGGAAAATGAATCAACTTTAGGCTTGAACTGGTGTGTCACTCTTGAAAACAAGGATCATCTCACAAAGGTCTACATCACATTATGCACAAAAAATGATTAGTTTAGGTATGTCTCAGATTCCCTCTTGCCTTTCTGAAGTAAGCACAAACTTTGCATCTTCTCCTCTTGGCAGCCATCTGTCCAACCAACAGAGCACTAGGAGTTGGAGGTCAACCTGGTCTCCTGACTGCTCTGACATCTGAGGTTTCTCTCAATGCAATTTCAAACTTTCTTTCAAAAGATTAAGGAATTTAATTGGAAAATTCTATCTTAGCTCTGGATCTTTGTCCTCTGGTAGTCGCGAAGGCACGTCACATGCATATGCCGCTTAAGGTCGAAACGATCCTTCCAAGAAACTGCCTCTCTGGTAAAGGACATTATGAAAACGGTCCAAAAAACGCTTTCTTGAACTTCAAAACATTCCTCCTAACTTTCTTTGTCCTCAAGAGCGCTGCCTTTCCTCAAAACTACTTCCCAAATTTCACCAACATCAAAAGCATTCGACGCCATCAATTTAGGAAATGCAAGCAAACCTTCATGCGTAGAAACCAAAGCAAAAATGCAACATTTATGACGCAAAGGGTGGCCGATTTCTTCTTTGTGTATTCCGGATAATCGCTGGGTATTAATCTTCTTATTGCAGCCTCACACCGGCAAAAATTGGCTGTGTAGGGGGAGGGGACAAGTTCATGTCACGAAGTTTTTTGATGCAAACCTGCTTATTTTTGCAGACAGAGGTTTAGCCTAGCTTTCATTTTCGCCTAATGTACCCATGTAAATTTAAGAGAGAAGCTAAGCTCTTCATTTTCGGCTGATTGAGAACCCGTACAAATTTTAAAGAGAAGTGTAGCCGTTCATTTTCGGCTAACAGCCGAAACTTGAATGAATTGCTAAACTTCTCTCTGAGATTTACATGGGCCCAGCATTTAACTTTTGAGGCGAGGTGGGGGGAGGGGGGGCTGGGTGCTATTTTTTAGTTTTTTTTTTCTCTTTTGAGTAAGGATGCCTTAGAGAATTTGTTTTTGTGATTTTGTGATACGGCAGTTTGAACATAATTTTTATATGGGTTTAAGTTTAATGGAAGTTAATTTAGTTTACGAAGGGGAGTGGAAAGGATGTGAAATTGCTTCCGCTTCCTTCACGGACTACAATTTTCGCCTCTAGTGCATAACTTCCGTCCCTCAAAGATAGTGTCTCGATTTTGCAAT
>BLAZ01001250.1:552863-555363 GCA_014633955.1 Acropora tenuis
ACTTCTGTGCGCTAATATATGCAGGTTCTCGTTTTGTCAAAAATGAAAAGCTAAACTTTTGTGTGCTAATAAATCCTGCTTCTCGTTTTGTCAAAAATGAAGAGAGAAACTTCTGTGCGCTAGTAAATGAAGGTTCGCATTTTGTCAGATATCAACAGCGAAACTTCTGTGCGCTAATATATGCAGGGTCGCATTTTTGTCAAAACTCAACAGCAAAACTTCTGTTTGCTAACATAAGCAGGTTCACATTTTTCTCAAAAATCAACAGCATAACTTCCGTGCGCTTATATACGCAGGTTCCCATTTTGTCAAAAATGAACAGCTAGATCTCTGTGCGCCAATATATCCAGGTTCTCGTTTTGTCAAAAATGAAGAGTGAAATTTCTGTGCGCTAGTAAATGGAGGTTCGCATTTTGTCAGAAATCAACAGCGAAACTTACGTGCGCTAATATATGCAGGGTCGCATTTTTGTCAAAAATCAACAACAAAACTTCCGTGCGCTAATATATGCAGGTTCTCGTTTTGTCAAAAACGAATAGCTTAACTTCTTCGAGCTAATAAATCCAGCTTCTTGTTTTGTCAAAAATGAAGAGGGAAACTTCTGTGCGCTAAGATTTGCAGGTTTCCATTTTTGTCAAAACTCAACAGCAAAACTTCTGTGCGCTAATATATGCAGGTTCTTGTATTTGTCAAAAACTTCTGTGCGCTAACATAAGCAAGTTCACATTTTTCTCAAAAATCAACATCATAACTTCCGTGCGCTTATATACGCAGGTTCGCATTTTGTCAAAAATGAACAGCTAGATCTATGTCCGCCAATATATCCAGGTTCTCGTTTTGTCAAAAATGAATAGCTAAACTTCTGTGAGCTAATAAATCCAGCTTCTCGTTTTGTCAAAAATAGAGTAAAACTTCTGTGCGCAAGGAAATGAAGGTTCGCATTTCATCAGAAATCAACAGCAAAACTTCTGTGCGCTAATATATGCATGTTTGCATTTTTGTCAAAACTCAACAGCAAAACTTCTGTGCGCTAATATATGCAGGTTCGCATTTTTGTCAAAAATCAACAGCTAAATCTCTGTGCGCTAATATATGCTACTATATGTTTTGTCAAAAATGAATAGCTAAACTTGTGTGAGCTAATAAATCCAGCTTCTTGTTTTGTCAAAAATGAAGAGTGAAACTTCTGTGCACTAGTAAATGCAGGTTCAAAAATCAACAGCGAAAAATCAACAGCTAAATCTCTGTGCGCTAATATAGGCTACTATATGTTTTGTCAAAAATGAATAGCTAAACTTGTGTGAGCTAATAAATCCAGCTTCTTGTTTTGTCAAAAATGAAGAGTGAAACTTCTGTGCGCTAGTAAATGAAGGTTCAAAAATCAACAGCGAAACTTCTGTGCGCTAATATATGTAGGTTTGCATTTTTGTCAAAACTCAACAGCAAAACTTCTGTGCGCTAATATATGCAGGTTCGCATTTTTGTCAAAAATGAACAACTAGATCTGTGTGCGCCAATATATCCAGGTTCTCGTTGTGTCAAAAAAGAAAAGCTAAACTTCTGTGTGCTAATAAATCCAGCTTCTCGTTTTGTCAAAAATGAAGAGTGAAACTTCTGTGCGCTAGTAAATGAAGGTTCGCATTTTGTCAGAAATCAACAGCGAAACTTCTGTGCGCTAATACATGCAGGTTTGCAATTTTGTCAAAACTCAACAGCTAAATCTCTGTGCGCTAATATATGCAGGTTCTCGTTTTGTCAAAAATGAATAGCTAAACTTCTGTGAGCTAATAAATCCAGCTTCTTGTTTTCTCAAAAATAAAGAGAGAAAGTCATGTGCGCTAGTGAATGAAGGTTCGCATTTTCTCAAAAATCAACAGCGAAACTTCTGTGCGCTAATGTATGCAGGTTTGCAATTTTGTCAAAACTTAACAGCTAAATCTCTGTGCGCTAATATATGCAGGTTCTCGTTTTGTCAAAAATGAAAAGCTAAACTTTTGTGTGCTAATAAATCCTGCTTCTCGTTTTGTCAAAAATGAAGAATGAAACTTCTGTGCGCTAGTAAATGAAGGTTCGCATTTTGTCAAAAATCAACAGCGAAACTTCTGTGCGCTAATGTATGCAGGTTTGCAATTTTGTCAAAACTCAACAGCTAAATCTCTGTGCGCTAATATATGCAGGTTCTCGTTTTGTCAAAAATGAATAGCTAAACTTCTGTGAGCTAATAAATCCTGCTTCTCGTTTTGTCAAAAATGAAGAGTGAAACTTCTGTGCGCTAGTGAATGAAGGTTCGCATTTTCTCAAAAATCAACAGCGAAACTTCTGTGCGCTAATGTATGCAGGTTTGCAATTTTGTCAAAACTTAACAGCTAAATCTCTGTGCGCTAATATATGCAGGTTCTCGTTTTGTCAAAAATGAAAAGCTAAACTTTTGTGTGCTAATAAATCCTGCTTCTCGTTTTGTCAAAAATGAAGAATGAAACTTCTGTGCGCTAGTAAATGA
>BLAZ01001250.1:624022-626522 GCA_014633955.1 Acropora tenuis
CGCTTAGCCACACTGAGTGTATGAATATCGATATTTACTTAAGTATTTTGACTGTTTGAAAATATTTGTGCAAGACAAAAGACTGGAAGAGTACACACCTGCACAAGTTGGATGAGTCAGTCAAATTAACACCGTAAAAAGTTCAGCATTTTTTTTTACAAATTAGGGCGCAGCTAACTTTCAAAACATCAGCTTCTCGAAGCTTACACGACTCCCTGAATTCATTTTTTTAAACATGTCGATAGCCGCCCTCCTTTACCAGTTTCAGATGTTCTATTCCAATTGTGCTGACATTTCTGCGATATAATCTCACTGTAGTATGGTTTAACTGAACTAAATGTGCTAGTTTTTATCGTTCCTTAATATTTTCTCTCGGCGCAAATGTTGACGCTGGTGTTTTTCAAAAGTCATCACTCTGAAGCGGTGGTTAAATTCATACTTTCCTTTAAAACCATTCTTTTAAAATTCTTTTTTGAATAGCTTTACAACCGTCTCGAAACACGAAATTTTTTTACCGAATAACGCAGTTTTAATGTGTCCCCATTTCTCATCCGTTTTCAATCAAAAGAAACAGAATTGAGACTAAAACTGAATGAAAAAGAAAAGGAGTTCTCACCTATGACACAAGCTTCAAAGAGCGTCCCAAAAGAGAGAAAAACTATGATTCCATACAACTTGTACTCCATCGTTCATGACAAAAACTTCAAAGAATGTCAAGAAAGAAAGAGAACGTGTATACCATCATACATGACTGTTTAATGCAGCTTTTCTTGTGCAAACGGATTTTGAAGCGATTTTACATTAAACGGAATTGAAGTAATAAAATATTCAAATAAATTATCAAACAAGGAAGTACTTTCAATTTCATAACAAATTTTAATGAAACAAAAGTTAATATTTTGGAAAACATATCCTTTCATCGCCAGTGTTATGCCAGTTTTTGCCGCTTCGCATTGCCGGAAAATTTAATGAAAATTTATAGCTAAACACCAAAATATGAGACTGAAGTTAAAGACAATACAGTGAAGATATCATGCAAACTATTCGCACTAAAATTCAGTCCCCTTCGTTCCATCGCCAGAAATCGGGAACATTTCGATCCCGCTAGGTAGTTTCAGCGGTATATCGTAATACACTTGAGAACAAGGTATTATATGAACTCTTGTTCTGCGGCCATCGAAGTTTCATAAGAAAAATAACACAATTGCAAGGCGGTGAAAAACAATGAGAACCAATGCATTTCAAACAATTCGACTTGACGTCTCCTATGTTGCAACATACATTTTCAAAAGTATTTGTTATCTTTTTGAAAAGCTGTTTGAATGGAACAGAAATAGTGAGAGATCTGGGTGCGACTAAAAGATAGCACTGACAAATTAATAAGGTGACAACTTGTAACTGGTTAGATTAGTACTTTAGGGTTGGGTTAAGTACCTGTATTAGCAAGGTTTCTTCTATCTTCCAGTAGTAATCTGTTTTTGCGGACGCGAGAATTTGAAAGTGATCTTATTTTATATTTAATACATGCCCCGTGGCTTTGATGTGATAAGCAAGAGCTGGTGTTTGTTCTTGTTTTCCTAGGGCTTTAAAAACTTCCGTTTTTCTATCTTGAAGTCTCCGTTTCGTTTTCTTGATGTAGAATCGGGGGTGGGAGTTGAGTAATGAATAACGGGATGAAATAAAAAATGAATAATGAATATTTGAGTTTGGGAAATCAGGAATTATGAAATCAATTATCAGTAATCGATAACCAGGAAGAACTAATAATGAATAATCGAAAGAAACACCCAAAGAAGAGTGAATACATAGGTCCAATTATTCAGTTTCCACCCCCGACATGTAGAAGTCTTCCCGATCTCAGCAACTTGCCTTGTAAACGACCTTTGACATTTGGGAACGACTAACAATTCAGGCGATCTGAAAGAAAGACTTGATGCGTCGAGCATTCAGAAAAATAATTTTTAGGTTAGCAATGTCACCGCTTTGTGTGTTAGTTTTCTAATGAAAATTCAATATGGCGGCGATCACTGCTCGATATCTGAAGGAACGGCAAGACCACAGCATTTGCATTAATACATTTTTATTTGTTTTCATTTACAGCTTACGTATCACGTCTACGTTAAACGTAAACACAAGCTACTCCTGCCATTATTCATACAGAAGTCCTGTGGTATTCATTAAATAATTGAGAAGACACTTCTGAAGTGTTACTTTCTCTCTAGAAAAAAGTGTCGAAGAAAGTGTCGAAACTGTGTAATGATACGTATTATTCTCGCCTCCTTTTTGGCCGACCAAACTGGCTGCATGTCAAATCTTGTCCATGGCCTGACATATGACAGGCTTAAAGAAAAAAAATACTTGCAGGCTTGGATGCAGTGCGAAAAAAAGATCGAAAACTTAGTAAAGTATCAAGACAACAACCTCGCTTCCAGGAGCACTTCATTTTCTCCTAGTTCAAATCTTAGGGATATGTTTTGCATGAAAGGTGGTGCAAATGGCT
>BLAZ01001250.1:645955-654958 GCA_014633955.1 Acropora tenuis
GAACGAGTTCCTATGAACAATTCCTTGCTTTGAAATCCTAATGTGCGCAAAGACTTGAAATGGGATGCAACCAAGCAGATTAAAGCTGGGTTCTTGTTCGTAATTCCTTCATCTGCTATTGCAGTAGGGAAAGACTGTAACAGCTTTTAAATTTGCAATGATCTTCTCCTGGCTGTGTGAAAAGGCCTCCCTTGTCCTGCCTTCAACTGGACCCGCCATAGTGGCTACACTGTATGGAATCTTTTGAAGCAGGGTTCTGGGCACATTCTAAGTCGACAAATGGCTCAAAAGTGTACAAGGTCCTCAGTGGTTGAATGTGTACCTTATGTGTGGATCTGGTGTCATGATGGATGAGGTAATGAAAATTATCATGGCTGAACCTGGTTTCAGGGATGGCTACTGGCATCTGAAGCAACCCTGCATCTCCCCTGAAGCATATGCCTTCCACTAATGCCTTTATTACTGACGTTCTGAAGTCGATGCTAGTGTGATCGGGTGATTTGGCATGCAAAATATGAGCGTTTGACAAACACACCTTCCACATGCAGAAGAAAATTTTGAAGTACCAGATGACTCCCCTCATGAGACGTGCATATGAAACAGCCCTTTAATCAGATAAGTCTGCACCACCCGTGTAGGTGTTATACATGTCAATTACACCTGGATGAGCAAAGTCCTTCTTTTCCCTAGTTCCACTGATCTTAACAGAGCGATGGATAGCACTTTCATCTGCATCACTGGTTTACAGTCGTGCCATGTCACGCAAGTGACATTTCCTTTCTGTCTGTGCAAAGTCTACCCCGGTATTAGTTGTTTTACTTTTTCTTTTCTTTTATCCCACAGATTTCTTTCGGTAGGCCTCATGTGTTGGACCTCACTGTCCCACATGCCAGAGTTTTCCTTTCCTTGGGTTCCTCCAATAATGCCACTGATGTACAGCCATTATCCATGAAGACGTAGTATCCCTTGTCTAAAAATGGTTGAATTACACACAAGACAGCATTGTTGCCATAGTCTCTCTTCACAACATTTCCTTCCTTACCAGTGTAAATCTTCAACGAGACACGGTGAATTTGGAGGGACGTTTGTAGAGCTTCCATCTGTAGTAGCTTTACCAAGTGATAAAATAGCAGCTGACATTTGCTGGATGCTTGTCAATTTAGTCTTAGATGGCAGCCCTCCACACAGTTGTTTGTGCGGATCGACCTCATGTATGTTAACCAAGTAGATGAAGGCCATACACTGGTTTCAACGATCCAGGTGCTTGCCAAATAGCTGGGAGTGGAAGCATCCCTCTCTAGTTTCCTGAACACAATGGCAGTGTTATGTGACTTGTAAGTAGAATATGTCTCTGCCTGGACTCTGAAGCAAGACGGCTTGTCAATAAAGATTTCTGTGCAGTCAAGAATGATACTTGTGTATGGGTAGTTATATTGGAAACTTCTGATTAACAGTTAATATGGGTAAACAACTGTGAGGCATGCATCCCACTGTACAAATCAGACACAAAAGTTAAAGGTGTCGGTTTGCGAAACTTTGTAACTGCATAAAACACTGGTATTCGCGGAGGGTTTGGCGTCAAGGAGAGCCATTAAGCCGTCATGTCATCTATGTGGCCTTCTTGAAGTAGTGATTGAATCAACCGGTGAACTTTTTTGGCCGTGGTGCTAACTATAGGTTTGTTTAAGGGCCGGTAGTTGTGTATATGATCGAGTTGAACTTGGCCCGAGTTACGTTTATCTTCCTTGTTCATTATGACGGTTGTGGTTCCCTTGTTGGCTTTCTTTAGTACAATGTTCTTGTCATGCGATAGTTCTTTAAGAGCATTTCGCTCACCCAGTGACAGGTTGTCTTTCGGCCTGTTCAAATTGATACTAGCAAGATCAAATTTAACTACTTCTAGAAAGGTTTCTAGGGCAAGTGAGGGCTGGACTGGTGGGTCCCTTATGGCCTTAATGTCTTTCGTAAAGTCCTTGTCGGGCGTGATGTTCGTTCCGCGCATGGTACCTTAGAGTTAGACTGATGGAGTTAGTGGAGCTTTCAATCTTCCTCTGGATGGAGTTTAGTTCTTCTTAACGACGTGACCTCTTTCCATCAGGCATGCTGGTAGTTTTGGCGGACTTTGGTGGGTCTCCTCTTTGGCGTTTGCTGCCTTTTTCATTGCTCGTTTTCTCAGAGCCTACAGGCTCTTTGGTTTTGTGTTTACTGGGCCTTTTCAGCTCATTTGCTGTATCCCTCTTACGCTCCTGTCTTTGAGCATTTGGAATATTGACATCGTTGAGACCAGCGTCTTCACTTCGATCTTCGGATAGGAGGGCGTCCTCGTCTTCGTAAGATATATCGGTTTACATTCTAGTATCTTCATAAGCAGGATCTGTCTCTTCAGTCGATAAAAGACTGAAAGCGGTAAGTTTGGTAGCTGCTATTTCTCAAGAGTCTTGCTGAGGCAATATGCACACCATTTGATATTACAACTGGTTCACTTAGACTTTGCAAACAGGCTTTTCTTCTTTTTATATAAGGCAGCTGTTCAACGTCAGAGGCTTCACACCTTTCTAGTATGTAAAGATGGGGTCTCTCCATAAGAGATTGTACATCGATGTTCTCTTTGCCGTTGGCCTTCATTTATTTTGTTCATTTGTGTAATAAATTGCCTCATCACATATTGCGCTGATAGTAAGTAAAAGATGGCCGTGGTTCAGAAGAGTGGAACTTTTTCCTCAAACCATAAGGTGGCTTTTTCTTTCCATTCCTTTCAATCTGTCTCTTATCTCAGATAGAGTCTCCTGCCCACTTTCCACCAGTCTTAAGCTGAGTTGATCTTCTGTCATCGAGTCATAGAAATCAATTTCTGGTTTCCAAGCAAGTAATCTTGTGGTAAGAGACAGTTAATGTTTTTGTCTTAAGGTGTCCCTCCTTTTTGTTACTTTCTTGAATGTTTGAGGGACAATAATCTCACCAAGGACATATTCACCACTTTCAACTTTGCTCTGCAGAGTAAAATTCATGTGATTAGAAAACAAATGAATCAGCATGCATCCATCATTCTTATACCTTGAATATTTGCTATGGCAGAGATTATACGAAAAAAATTAAATGAAAAATTATTATAGAGATTTGTAAGTAATAATATTTATAAGTATCATTTTTTAAAATTAAAATTATTAGCAATGCTTAATTTTGTTGTGCTTGGAAGTAAAGGGAAGAAGCTCTTGTTTGATACTTAGTAAAAGAGGGTTGGGATCCTTTTTATGGGCCAGTTATAGATGAATATCTTTCATATTATTTTGATCACTTTAGTTTGCATTAGCTGCCCCTGAACTTACCATTAATGTTTCTCTAATCTGATTATTTGTTGGTTGAGTTGGAACTGAAATGTCTCCACCCTGCAAGCGATTCAAACTTCATCTGGCTGCTGGCTTGTTTTTTTTATGAACTGTTTGAAGTGAGATAACTGCACCCCTTTATCCTCCAAAAACTCTCTCACAACCATGTTTCCATTTTTTGTTTTTTCTGCAATGCCGTATTTGGGAGGAAGCTCGGAAAAGTTGATCTGAAAGTCAATTCATATTGTCTATCTGCACGTTTCCAATTTGTTACATGATGATGCTTACATGTCAAAACACTAAGAAGAAATGCCAGACCAAGGAGGTATTAGCATCTATGACCTGTCTCTAATTACAAAATTAATTTTGTTGTTAAATGTTACCTTCCATATTGAGAATTCCTTGTCTCAGCAGGTGAACAAAAACATATTTAAGTCGGCTCAAGTATTGTTGGTAAATGACCTTTGTACTCACCCCCACTCGTTTTGCAGCATTAGATCCAAGCATTTTTTTACTCTTGTCCTCGTATAAAATCTGCAGGTCGCTGTTACTGTTAGTCGCTAGCCGTGATCTTTGGCCTACGATGTTGATGGGTGGAGGTCTTGAATGAACTGAGTGACAGCTTGCCCAGTCCAAGGTTCCTTATGTAGGCAGTGTCCGTGTTTGAAGGCCATCTGTGCTGAAACAGAAATAAGGGGCCTGGAGCATCGCTCCTCAGGGTCAAATAAGCCAGTAGAGAGCGAATTTCACACAGTGGGAACTCGCCTCTGGCAATGTGTATAAAAAAATGCAATTGCAAAATGGATCGGTTTTAGAGGCCTTGATGCGAAGGCATAAGCATGATGCTGAAGACATGGAATCTACTGCAACATCAGCGAGTCCCAAGTGGATCAAGGGCGAAAAACTAGCCAGGTTTGGGTTGGTAAATTCTGCTGAGCGCAGGAAACCGAAAAAGTCCAAGTTACATGCCACTTAAAACATACAGTGGTCTGGAAGGCTCAAGTCCAAAGCGTGAACATAACCAGAAATTCCGAGCTTGTCAATAAAGAAGTTGTCTTTCTTGCATTTGCATTTCTGTTGGCTGTTGTCGTCCTCATCGTCTTCAGAATAGCCTGATGCAAAACTTGCAAGCAGTGATCTCAGGGAATTGGCAGGATTTTCAGTGGCTGATGACGACCCCTACACTTCTCCTCCTCCAGGTCGCATCTGTTGTAGTACAGACTGGGGAAAGGTGCAAGGGATCATGGCCTTGTCACTGCTTGTCTCTGAGTTGCTCGAGGAAGGCTCCCTGTCACTTACTTCTCTTTCGTGCACTTCTGCTCTCTACATTCTCTTCAAGCTGTCATGCAGAAAATCAAGGGCCTTGGCATCGAGTGGCTTGAAGGTTGCAAAGTTAATGCCATACTCCACCATGCCTGCCAACAAGTATTGGGGACAGTACTGGCCACTATGGTACCTTAGAGCAGCATACCGTAGGTTAGCAACCTGGCCCTGCTCAGGCTGGCGCTGCTTATGCATTGCCTACTGGCAATAGCAGTCACACGGAGATGGCCAGCCTGTGCAGACTCAGACTGCTTGCTTGTGATGTCACAGTTATGTTCTCAGGCAAGAAACCGCCGTGGCTCTCGGCAACGAGCTGCCGTGGGTATATTGTGCATTTGCAGCTGTCCATGGTGGCGCTTTCCATATCATAACATTGTCGTATCTAAGTGACCAAAAGGCTCAGGTCAGTTGCACACTTCTACAAATAATAATTTCAGTGATAACTTTTCGTTTTCTGTGCGTAGAACCAGACAGTTTCAAAAGCCATTGCTACAAAACAGTACAAGAATAAGAAAAACTACAGAATTCAGGGCCTCATTCATCTATATTGAATTTTTGTAATAATTATATAGTCATGTTGTCTATTTATTTATTTTATTTTATGAGCTTTGCCCTGAAGAAATAAAGAAAAAATAAACTGAAGATATACAAGTATTGAAAATACAAACATAACAATGTGCCAATAGTAATTTAAATTGGGCAGGGACACCGCAACAGCTAGAGCCAATTACTGCGGACCCACAAAATAAAAAATATACAAATAGCAATTAAATCACATGGAGCAGGTTATTTCTTGGTCTAAAAACCTGGCTGTGTTACATTTTGTGCAACAATTAATGCTTTTGAAGCTCCTTGGAGAGTCCGGATTATAATTTATTGCTAGCGTGCGCGAGTAATAGCCGGAAGGAACAGATTTAAAGTTGGGAAAGGTAACACTATCCAGGTCAAATCTAGTAGTAAGCAGATTCCAAATTCTAGTGGTTCTAATGAAAAAAGATTTCTGAAAGGTAGAAGTCCTACATCTTTTAGGAACAAAAGATTGAGAGCTCATTACAGATATACGGGTCCCTCGCGGGCATTGAAGGGAACAACAGAAGGATCTAAGCAAATCATATTGTGCGTAGCCTTGTAAAAGTATGTTAGATCTAGTAACTCGTGCCAGTAGCACAAAGGAAGTAGGTCTACATATTATATTAGCCTTTCTTTGTATGAGATACTTGTTAAAAAAGGCAAGGAAAGAATGAATTTGGTGGCACGTCTTTGGATACTTTCTAGTTTAGAAATTAATTAAATGCCTTGGGGCACCCAGACCTGGGTTGCGTAGCCAAGATGAGAACGCACTAGGCCGAGGTATAATGTGCGCCTTACGGAAGTACTGTGGATAAACCTAGAGTTCCTCCTAATGAAACTTAATCACTTGTTTGCGCGTGCAGCTTGGTAAGAGACTTGGGCGTGCCAAGTCAAGTCTTGTTCCAAGGAGACGTCTTGTCTTTATAATGATTATAAATATAGTTGTTTAGAAAAGCTTATAACTAGGAAAGAAAAACATGTGAAACTGATTAGATTTTTATTTTCACCTCGTTTCGAAAAATTATTCAAAGGCTTTTTGTAGAAGACAAATCAATAGCAGGTTTTTTATTCATTGAATCAGGTATGGAAATGATTGGCCCTGTATTCTTTAGTTGAGCCCAAAATTGTCCTTATGAGATTGTCTTAATTGGTCTGAAAAGTAACAATAAAAGAAGTGGACTTTAAACCTGAAATTCTCTTCAACATAAACCTTCAAAGAAAAAGGAACTGAGCATGCATCTGAAGTTATAAATTGCCAGTCAGAATACGGTGAATACAGTGAAGCATTAACTAAGACTAATCCCGTACTCTCACAGTATCAAAAATAAACTGAGTGCTTACCTTCTTCATTACTCTCCTTGACAAATTTATGAATGTGAGCCAACACAACTGTTGCAAAGTTTGATGAACCACTCATACCAGGTTTCAGTCTAATCAGTCTTTTGACTGCATCAGTTACCTTTGTTGTTGAAATGAAGAGTTCCTTAAATGCAGCTGAGTTTGTGCAAACTGCAGACAAGAAACCCAT
This sequence comes from Acropora tenuis, assembly GCA_014633955.1. NCBI lineage: Eukaryota > Metazoa > Cnidaria > Anthozoa > Scleractinia > Acroporidae > Acropora > Acropora tenuis. The sequence goes on from BLAZ01001250.1 coordinate 652,703, forward strand.
GGTATGGAGTCCACAAACTGGTGAAGCACATCAATTCTGCGGCCTACTACCAGGTGTGTTATTAAACACTGAGCCACCATTTCTCTGTTGTTTTCCTGTGGATTTAACAGCAAAGGTACTTGGGAAACTTTCATTTCTTTATACTAATAGTATTTCTAGTGTCAGTTTTCGAACAATGAATCCAGTGCTCTCATTAAGGGCTGGGGACCAGGCATTTTCTCAGGTTTTGATGAGTAGGAACCTTGGCTACTCTGACAGAAAAACAATGCACTGATACCAGTAAGAAATAAGAATCCCCAGCTACTTGTTTTTCTTTCCTGCCAACTTCAAAATTTAGTAACAACTCTGAATGAAGGACTTCTTGCCATATTATATTGAATTATCTAGGCCCATGCATGACTTGATGTACAGTGAAAGAACGGAAAATGTTATTTAATAATCGATGAAACTGAAGTTGAAAACAACTAATTTGATCTTTCATGACAAAAGAGGCAAAAAGGCCGACACTACTACACAGCTAAGCTTCCCTTTCCATTGTTTCTGCATGCACACCCTAATGTGGTCCAGTCCCTTTTAAAGTGTGATAACCACTGACTGATCTTGTTCACTCTCTCGTTATTTTTCTTATTACACATTAATGTGTCTGAACATTGTACAGCTTCCACTTGTCAGCTATTTACAACAAACAATCCCAAAGGTTCCCAAGGTAGATACCCTGCTGTAAGAGAAGGGAACATTTTCATATGCACTGCTAATATTACTCTCAGAGTGCATGAACTCAGCGTGAGTCTTACTGACATCCCACTGTCTTCCAGAAGTTATATAAACCTGTCATTTTCATTTAACACAGTCACATCTTCATCATTTATTGCCTGTGTATTTTTTCAAAAATGCTTATTAATACTTTGGAAAACAGTAGCCACAGACTGCTCCAGAGAAACAAAAATAGTCACAGTTAAAATATAATGGGGAAATGTTGAGCAGAACAGGACATTTACTGACTGGGAAATTCCGGGAGCAATGTATGCTGTTTCCAGTTTTTAGTTTTATCTCCTGAAAGAACTGTCCCTGGTGTAGACCTGTAGAAGTCATCTATTAAAAGTTTAACACACTAATTTCAAGGTATGACTATAGTTACATTTTTTCACCAATGAAGATGAAGAAAGATGAAGAAAAATTGTAACTAAGAATACTATGCATCATGAACGTTGAAACATTCACCTTCTTAACATACATCAGTTCTGTTTCATCAAACACATCACCCATTGCTGCATAGGCAGCTGCTTGGTTGATGTCTGATTTTGCAATATAATAGTACATTGATTGTGCCAAGTATGGAAAGCCTGTTCAGCCCTGGCAAACACTATGAGAAATTATTTGCCCAAGCATTTTGAACAATCCACAGCTCAAAGCTGTCTGATTGTAATTAAACAGCAACTGTCTTCCTGACTCTCCTCCCTGAAACAACTTCAATTCATTTTTAGTTCCCATCTCATAGAACAATTCAGTGTAAAGTGTCTCTTAACAACCCCACTATCTAGTGCTCGTTGGCCTATGTATGTAATTTTAAGTGGTCAAAGTGGATCAAAATTTGGGCGCTTGTAGAAGGAGACAGCATCAGTCAAAAGATCACTTGGGTTTACAGTCAACTTTGTACTGGGTTGACAGGCCAACTTTAGCAAGAATGGCTTCAATAAATGTTCTAGTGATTCACATGGGTTCCCTGAAAGAGATGAAACCAAAACACAAATAAAGAGTTGTATTAATGCAACCTCTAAGTAAACTGTATGTTACACTATGCACTGATCTTGAATGAACATAATAATTACCTATTTAAATCAGTGCAACATAAATGTATGTATATGTTGCAGGTAAAAGTTAAATTCAGGTAGAAAAACTTTAACCTAGGTTGAAATTCAATTTCCTTTGTCTAGCCCTAATTATGCACAATTAGGGCTTGGAGACAAAGAGAATTGAAATTCAATCTAGGCTCAAAAAAATTCACCTGCAACATGTATATACATACACATCAACAGAACTGGTTAGTGGTGAGTATTATCTACTGTCATGATCAAACACAATCAAGCAAGATAAATGACTCTTCAAGTAATACTGACTGCAAATACACTGTCAATGATAAGTAATAGAAAAGAAGGAAACTATTTTAATACTTACTTGATAAAATTAATATGTAGATATTTTGGGTTTACCTTTCTTGTCCAGTGTTGTGCGAGTAAGTATAATTTTAACTGCATC
>BLAZ01001250.1:663101-668101 GCA_014633955.1 Acropora tenuis
CATTAACTCATCCAATGTCTTTACTTCAAATACATGACCGCAGTCCACCAGTTCCACGAACATAGCTTGGGGATCACACCCCTTGAAATCATCAGCGTCTTCGTTGCAAACTCGGCAAAGCTTTGGGCATTCCTCGCCACAAACACCAATGCACGAGTGGTCGCATGGTAACTTTTTTTCGCATGGTTGGTCACATCTTGGTCTATTGCATGGCTCATTGCAAAGTTTTGTGCAGTTGTAATGTGGACACTGCCAGTTACATTTATCCTCACAAGGCATGCAGCGATCCCCGCAGGTTTTGTTGCAAATGCGGTGTTCGCAGTAATTCTCACATTTATTGGAACAAGGTGGGCAAACACCAGAGCAATCATCCTTGCAACTATGACCACAAACAAGAGGACGATCACATTTCGATTGGCATGGTTTATGGAGGCGACCTTGATGACATTGATGGCAGTTTCCTGTTGATCATTAAGAAAGACAGCCACTGTTAGCAATTTATGACGAGGAAATTTAGCAAAGTTTGTGGCCAAGCCTACGGAAATGGCCCAGAACGACCTGATTTAAATGCCTTTTGTATTCAATTTCGTCTCTTTGTCGAACTAAACAAATGCAAAACCGGAAATCAGACGATGAAATGACTATTTTTTGCGGACAACGGCATGCTGCATGGAATCCTCTAATCTCTACTCATTACTCGTCCTCCATATTATTATTGTTATTATTGTTGTCATCATAATCATTATTATTATTATTCATTTTCGTGCCTTCTGTAACGTAACTACGTACCGAAACATTTGTGACCGCATTGCAATTCATCACAAGGCATTTTGCATTCGATATCACTTGGCATTACAAAACAAGGTACTTCATTGACGTGGCTACATGGCCATGCTTTCTTTCGCACAATCTTCTTGCATTTTATACTAGCAGCATCATCAGAACATGGTACTTCATTGACGTGACCGCATGGCCATGCTTCCTTTCGTACAATCTTCTTGCATCTTATACTAGCAGCATCATCAGAACATGGTACTTCATTGACGTGGCCGCATGGCAACGCTTCCTTTGGCACAATCTTCTCGCATTTGACGCTTTTAACATCCACAGAACATGGTAACCTTTTCTTATGTTCACAACCTGGAATGACCTTTGTCACTATCTCCATGCAAGGACCACATTCTTGGCTGCACGTCTTTCGACATTTGTGCCCACTTAAACAGATAATTTTGGAGCAAGGCTGTTGACAAAGAAACTCCTCTTTATGCTCAAGATCCACCGGATGACATACACTGCTACAGGTATGTCCACATTCCATCGTTATTCCACAGAGCCTTAAGCATCCTCCCTTTGGTGCTTTGTCAAAATCCGCAGCACTTGATGCTTGAATCCCATTGTCTGGGTGATTCTGACAGGTCAGGCTTAATTCTCTTCCCATTGCTTCTTGTTCTCGCATATCTTTAAAGATGTTTCTCCACAAGGAACTTTCACGAGCGAGCACTGTGGAATTCCCAATGATAAAGAAGCCTTTCCGAGCACGGGATAAAGCAACACAGACCCTGTTATCAATCTTCAGGAAGCCACTTCTTTCACTGCGCACCAGAGATAGTAAAATGATGTCATTCTCTTCTCCCTGAAAATTGTCCACCACTGAAACGCGAACTCCTTCAAACAACTTTTTGTACTTTGATGACATTTCGCGTTTCAGCTTAGAGAGTTGTCCCGTGTAGGCTGCTAAAATAGTTATCTGAGTCTGCTTATAGCCCTGCTGGATGAGGTAACGGCATAATGCTGTAATGAACTTAGCTTCGTGAGTGTTCGATCTACTTCTTCCCTCATCAACGAAATCCTGCAAAAGAATATAACAAATTGTAATACCATCATTATTCAGTAAATAACCCGCCAAAGAAGGATGGAATCAGAGTCGTAGCCATTTGATGTAGTTAAACATCTCTACGTCTTGTTCCTATCGTAGAGATAGAGAGGATCCTAAGAACAAAGCTGGATTATCGTCCTGTATTCTTGAGGATAACTCCTCCTTCTTTTCGTTGTTTCAATCCTTTTCCTTTTTTTCCTCTTTTTCATTTACAATTGTTAAATTATTGTCTTAAGCTTATGAATTTTAATTAAACAACATAACCGAACGCGACAGATTTTCTCTTTACCCACTTGATGGACGCTCCAACAAATAACAGCTAAATAAATGTAATCTATAGCCACAACAACATTAAAAAGAGATTGTGGCCTCACAGTTCAAAAGATGTTACCTCGCGCTCGCTGTGTTCCAAGAAAAATAGGTTTCGCTGTACGCCTCTTATACTTTCAAACTTCAATACAGAATCATGGTTTTCAAGTTTTGGATCTACGTATATGTGATCCAGCAACTTGGCAATTTCCGGTCGCATGCGGTGTTGTAAGCACAGCGTTGAAAACTCCATCCCGTTCTTTATCATTCTTTCAAACAAAGACACATCGAAGTCGTAGTTAATCTGAAGATTATAGACATTAGGATTTGGGCGCAGTTGCTGATGATCACCAATCAGTATCAGGTGTTGACATCCACGAGTTAGTGATGTAATGATATGAGCCTCCATTACTTCAGCAGCTTCCTCGACGATTGTTATCGCTGGCTTTATTGCCTGCAACACGTTTTGATTCCGTGCTGCTCCTAATAAAGAGAGTTATAATAGACCCGTGATCCGTGGTGAATGGGAAATTCGGAAACTCGGAAAATATCCCAGTGGTATTAAAATAGGCATCGAGCCAATGATCTTCCTATAACTCTTTCAGCTGTTCAATCACCACTCCAAAACAGGCTCGACCCAGGGACATTGGACATCAAATTCAACACTAATATATGTTGCAAAGAGAATGGGTGACAATAATATGAATAAGCGCCCTAGATTGTAAAAAGATCAAGCTCGAGCCTTTCCATCACCACCATGAATAGCATGCTCAGAAATGGACTCAACTGGATGCATATAAGCATCACCAAATGTTCCCTCACATGGTCATGAAGTAACTCTCAAACTCAAGCTCTCAAGTAGACATCCAGTAATTTCAATTTAAACTTGAGGGGAAAGCCTAACAAATACGAAAATATTAATAGGTGCTTCATGGTTAGAATTAACGGGACAACTTGCAATGTTTATCAAGTGCATCTTATAATAATGTGCATTTCTAGGTGAAAAGTATGGCAAGGCTACCTTAAGTGTGCGAATGCAAAATAATGGAATTTGACATGGAAGGACTGGGAATAACCATCTAGCCATTTGCAAGGGTTCGGTACGAGAAAAATATAGTCTAAATGAAAAATGTGGTCAGCGGGAAATTAGGACTGCCACCCATGTATTCCAATGCCTTATCGAACTTGCCCAATCCGGCTTAATTTGGATTCTGTTTTCACCTTCGAGCAGGTCCTTTGCTCCAAGAACAAGAATCAGACAGTTTACGGCAAAAAGAAAATTCGAAATGCAAAAAGCTGACGTTTGTACTTCTTTTTGTGACGTAAAAGTGGTAAGAGCAAGTTCTGTGCTGCTTGAACAACCTTCAATCTTTTGTTAACACATTAACTTATTACCAGTAGTTGTCATCCCGATGACATCTGCTTTCGATAGGACATATTTATCTTCTTCCTCCTTAAAATGTTTTAGGTTTTTGGCCTCCTCATCAAAGCTTACTTGAAGCTCGGCGATTTTTCCGTGACACGTCTCACAAGCATCATGTACCCATCTGCGATACAGGCGCCAGCGGTCTTTGCCACACAAATTCCAAACATTTTCAACCTAAAATCACATTCAATGCGTTGCAATGAATTGATTACGCAAAAAGTTAGAGAGGAAAAATTTTTCTGGGTATTACGTTTTCTTTAGAGATTAAAGTCTTTATTTCGCTCCTTAGAGACTCTAGCGTCGTTTTCAACGTTCCTGTGATCAATGTACCTTTAGCAGGCCTTTGGTAGGCCTTCTTCGACTTTCAACTTTCCTATGATATTGATATTCTTATACTTTTAGATACTCTATTTTTGGACACGATTTTGGAAATACATCCAGCCTCTCCAGTTGGATTTAGTAGGGGAGGGAGAGGAGCCGAAAAAACGAAGCTAATATGATTTACCTTAGTCATGCAATATTATAACACGGGACGTGTTGAACGACGCAAACCTTTGGAAGTTGGCACCTACCACTAAAGCGTCTTCTTCGCTCATTAAATCTGGGTTTCTGAGTTCTCTCTGAATAGTTCTCTTGATCTTCTGTCTTACGCGGGAGGGATTTTGGAATCTCCAACCACCCTGTTGTTGGCCTCCTTCAACACTCCTCACTGCCTGTGTATGACCAAGATTATCCAAAGATATATCGCTTTTAGATCTCTCATCATCTGCTATTCCTTTGTCAAACCGGATGAAGTCATCATCACCATCAAGAATCCTCTGGTCTTCGATGACGTAGGCCTCAAATCGAACGTCAGGGACCTTCTGGTCTTCCTTCGGTGTATCACCTTCTGTTTCTTCTCTGTCATCACAACCTTCTGCTATAACGAGGCCTGCTTTCAACTCTTCTGGAGTGGCCTTGTCTAACTGCTCACTATCAAGATTGACTTCTTCTGTGGAAGTGATTGGAGGGCCCATTTGTTCAAAGCAAGAAAAAAAAGCAAACAAACAAAACGCATATAATACCTACAAGAATCACCTTTGCATTGAAGGGAAATTAATCAGAAGACGAAAAGACGAGTTATGTTAACCATGCTTCGAGAAACCAACCTCAGAAATTTCATGATCTAAATTGCGCTAACAGCTATCAATGAATAGCAAACTGCTTGATTTTCAGTGAAATCAATTTTTAGGCTGAAAAGTGTAGATTGGAGTTGAACTGGAACAAACTGGAAGCTGCTTTCTGAACTGAATTTCTTTCGCATAGGCCATCTAAAGGTTGAGTTATTTAAGACGCGATTGTCTCATATAAGCAATAGACTGCATTTTCTATGAGCTGTTTTCACATGAC
>BLAZ01001250.1:673101-678101 GCA_014633955.1 Acropora tenuis
TGTTTCCTCCATTCTTTGTCGTGATTGCTTCTCTTTTCTTTCCTTGCTCGCATAATTGTTTCTCTTCAGCGTCCCCTAAAATTTGCTTGTTTCGAGGATCAACATGAACCAGCTATCCGTGGCTGACATGACCTAATCCTTGACTCAGAGCACCATTTGGGGCTGAGAAACAACTAATCCTGATCCTGCATGTTGGCTGAGAGACACTCAGCAATTTCTTGCAGTGTAGCGGCACAGTCGTCCCTTCAGGCTAGCCTAATGTTCCTCCTCCCACTAGAATCATACTCAATTTACTAAAAGGTAGAACATCAGAACTAGTAATCGAGAGGTCGTTTTTTTTTTGTCTGAGACGTCAACAAAATCGAAGAATCACTTCCTTACAATCACTCTGACTCACCAGATGTTCCAAACCTGTGGTAGGACCCTCTGGAATAAAGCAAAGCACTAAATGATAGACACATAAGTCGCGATTTGTAGTAAGCTTACCGTGGCTTGTAATAAGAATGCTGTCATGATTTGCGTACATAATACACCGCAGTCATGGTTTAGAATAGTAATCTACCTCTATAGATGTGCACCAAATAAAAACTTTGGAACTATACGGAAGCTTGCGCTGTATGCTGGGTAGCCACCGCCAATTGGCCGCGTGAACAAAGGAAACTTAGTGGATTGAGATGCCAAAAAAAAAAGGAAAATCTTCCTGATGGTCGTAATTTTTTTTTCAGGAATTTCTGTCTAAATCACATCGGTGCATGTTTTATTTCACAGGCTGATAAGCGTCAACAAAATGTTTCTGCTCTAACATGCAGAGAGTTTTCGCCAAATGCGCTTTAAGCCTACCTTTTGGCGGGTGGCCGAATCGGAATTGTCAGTAGGCTGATTTAGCAAGATAATGGAGACGCCACATGATGAGAACCCGCCCTGTACAAACTTCTAAACAGAATAAAATTTGAAGAGAATCCAGACTATTCCACGCGCCATCCCGCCCTCATCTAACGCTCCCGTCTAATTGCTAAATTAGCCTAGTGTGATCAATTAGTATGGCCCCCCAATTACTATGGTCCTTGAAGTCAAGAGAATAATCGCGAAGAAAAATTGAGCGAAACGCCTTGGTCTAAATCAAACTGTGTCTTTCGTATTCATGCGACCCAATTCCTTCAACAGATTCCCTGTTGTGGCTATACACAATAGAGTGCTGGGATTTTCAAGTTCTGCTTTCAAAGCAGAAAGATTGTTGTTACAAATCAGGACAGGGTCACCTCACAAATAACGACAAATTTATTGAAAATCACGACGATTGTCACAAACCGCAGAACAGACACTATAGGTCTGTGCGAATTTCATAAGTTCTTTTTTGACAAGAAAGTAGTTTTTCCTTGATCTGAGCGTTTTAACATGTTATTCTGTAAGGTAGGGCTTTAGCGGAACGGAACTTTTGGTTGTTTGCGATGGAAAGTGTCATAATTCTTTGGGGACTTCTCTGAAAATATCTTTCATCTTCCATTTCCAAATACGCTAAAATTAAAGTAATTTCAGTAAGTGACAATAAAACTGCTATTTTTCTTAATAGACCAGATAAGTCTTAGCTGCTTATCATGCACTTACCCTTGGTTAGATGCCATAATCGGGGAAAAGTCATATTTCACTGGATCACCGTCGTACTTTCTTAGGTAGCACGGAGGGTGCAATTCCTTTTTACATTCCACGATGTATTCCTAAAGTGGCGAGGAAGAAGAAGAATCATTGTTCCTCCAAAGACATCGAAAACAAAAAGAAAAGACAGCTACTTCAAAATCAGGCATTGAAAAAGCCCAAAACATGGAAGAATTCAGGTGATAGTATGCTAAACCAAGTTATATTAAATGTATTAGATACAATTCTTATTTCTAATTTTAATGACCTTCTCCCCAAAAACCTCCTGTTCCTCATTCGTGGGGCGACAGAACAAGTCAACAGTAGGTCGTGGACTATTCTCTTACTTCGATTTCGTATGAGTTTACAACTCTGAATTGCAGTTCACAAAGCAACCAAGTGGATAAACACATATGGCTTGATGCTACTCTATTTAAAGATTCAATGCTACAATTTAGACTATCAAGGCCTTTGCTTGGAAGCTGGGCAGATAAATTGTGGCCACTGTCCTTTGAGCAGAAATAAACATGAAATCGAAGAAGTAGTGTGCGGAAATGTTAGGTCGAGAATTGCAGCAAACTGAATTTGTAAGTTCATTTTTAAACCTGAAGACAGCATTCAAACGGATTACATCTGATTCGAAACATCATTTTAGCAGGTCATTTCTGTTTAACAACAAGTGCACCACGAACGTAATATAATAGAAATATGGTCTGATGCAGAGAGTAAACTCATTCGCCTCAGGCTATTTCGAGGCAAAACCGAAGCGAGACGTCATGGGAATGAGGTTGTTATTCGAAATGAACTTTTAATGACCAAAGACCTCGTTCCAACGGCTCTTACCTGATGAAACCCCTAGGAACGAGGCTGGGTAGAGAAAATCAAGTAAATAATAAAGCAAAAATTATGAAGCAAATAATGATGACCTTGAAAGGAAACTCCCTTTCAGACATTTTTTGTAATCTTTCCAGCACAGGACGGTAAGCTTCGAAGAACGCTACGGACTCAACCATCTGGCAATTGTCACCAGTCCGCGGTCGAGCCTCGCTGGGAGGCGACACAAATCGAATCTCAATCACACCCTAAAGAAAATAACAAAACTTAGTAAAAAAGAGAAGTACAGAGTTTCCAAAATTCTAAAATTTCCCAATGAAAGACCATTAAGCTAGTTCAACGGTGACTGCATGATTCAGTGTATATAATTTTGATGTTTTTAGAGTTGCCTTGAAACATTCAAGAGCAAGCATCATTTGCATAAGTCAGGAGTAAGATCAAAGTTGAGACGAAGTCACTGACGGTCGGAAATAATTAGTGATATGAAAGCTTCCCACACAATCACTCTGCATGCCTTGCGCGTTCGTTTTACAGGGCTCCTCCTCGTAAATGTTTTCGAATAAAGTTGGAAGATAATCCAAATCGTAAATGTTGGACTTGCCTTTCGATCATACTCACCTTTGATATATCCTTGAGGTCTCTGTTAGCAACTGTAGCGAAGGCAAAGCTCTCAAAATTATCATTTGACAAACACAGCAGTGATCCAAAGATCAGCCTTTTGCTGTTCTCCCATTGCACCTTATGGAACTTTGAAATGTCAAATTTGATCTGATAGGCAATTCCATTTGAATTAAAAATCGGCAGACCTATTTCAACATTGTCATAAACTCTGACATCAAGCAAGCGTTCGTCTTTGGGGGTACGATGTTTGCCCATCACCAACAATGTCTGTATTCCATCGCGCAGCGGCTTGATGAAGTCCTCGCGAAGGAGACGAAATTGGACATCCAAATAATGCTGGGTGCTGTCATAGGGCCCGTCGATCTTGTTTGGCCTCAAAAATGGTCGCTCATCCGTAATTATGTCGCTTAGGGTTGGGATAACACTTAGATGGCGAAAATCTTCGGGAGGAACCCGCTCTGCCATCACTAAAACGTGCAATGAAAACGTCGTTATATAGAAAAGGCAATGGTATTCCGTCTCTGATGAAGGATGTTTTGATGATTGAGATTTGATAAAGAAGCGTGAAGAAAGCTTGACGTGATATATTTTTCTTTGTCCAACCACTAGAATAAGATTGGTTGTGGCTTTCGCTGTAAGTTGATGTGTTGTTCTGTTCTAGGCGCTTATGGTCTTTATGTGAAAGCCTTGACACCCTTTGCTATATGGCGCTTCTTATCTGTACATGTTTTTTGGCCATAATAACATAAAGGGCAAAATTACTGAATGCTGATTGGACAATGAAGAGAGTACTTTTTCTTAAGAGGGCAAAATTACTTGCTCACGATTGGTCCTTAGGTTGCCTAGCAACATTTTATTCAATCGACAAGTTGTTCTTCTGTAACAATGGCGTCTCGTTTCGAGATAGTCGACGAGGAATATATCGAAGAATTAATTAAAAGACAAGAGCAAAAATGAAAGCGCAAATAATAGCACAAAGTCGTGAAAGAACATTTTCAAAAAGTGGGAGAATGAAAAAAATTTGCGAGCAAATTTAGAAGAGTACGATAACGATGCCCTCGACCACCGAAAAATTCAGTAATTTTTGCCCTTTATGTTACTAGTATCAAGTATTAATCGCAATGGATCCGCGTAAAATTAAGGATAAATATCACTCGTGTTTTCAGAAGTGATATTAATCCTTAGTTTTACTCGCCCCCATGCCATTACCTATACAACTATGTCAAGAGGATGTTCATGTTCAATATTGTTGGCGGAATTAGAGAGGAAACCCAATGTTTATAAAGATTGTAGAATTTCAGAAAGATTATTATATTAAAAAAGAAATCGGGAGATGTGAGGAAGTGAGAATGAGATAATAAGATCTCGGAAAACGTTAGCTGAAGATACAAACCAGTTCATATATAAAAGTAATACTGAACAAAATGGGAAAAAAAAACTGCAGCAGATTTTGGTACATAAGAATGGGGCTATTGAACAATTGAAGACAAGATGGTTACTACCATTCACACAGCATAAGATATTCAGCTTCAAAAATCTCGACATAACTTAAATTTGAACCATCTACTAGTATTAGTGTGATACCTTAATGATAAATGCTTATATTTATACGGAATGCTTTATGCTAAAGGACCGCTAAGTTCCAAATTTAATCAAAGGACAGACTCAGAATTTCATGATAATACACTAATAAAAGATCTAGTGAATAAAAGATCTAGTGAACTATTGACACATTGTACTCAGTATTATACTGGTTGTTGTTAACGAAACAAATCGAGTCTCAATTACACCTTGAGCAAAATCAAAAGAGCTAATGAAGAAAAGAAGTACAGAGTTTCCAAAATTCCAAATTTTGCCAGTGGAAGACGAAACAAAAAGGCAGTCACGTATACGTACCTTGTAATTGAAATGTA
>BLAZ01001251.1:234560-237060 GCA_014633955.1 Acropora tenuis
CTTCACTCTATTTAGAAAATGTTTACATCTGGTAAGACCACAAAAATCATGTAAAACTACTGGATACTCCCATAAAAATGTTTCGATGACGATTTTTTGAAAAGCCATCCATGAATGCGCAAACACGACGAAACACAAATGATTTCTGCTTGCTTAAGATAACAAGCAATTGCAAAGAACCATGACTTATCAAAAGTTTCCCATATCAACACTGGCAAAGATTATTCCATTTTGAAATCAATTCAATATTCAAAGAAGCTGACTAAATTTGTTCAAAGTAAAATTAATGTCAATTTTTTAAACTGCTCGCAACGTAAACCAAGTTTCCAAGGATCAGGAGAGCAAAAGAAAGGTACTTACGCAACCGCCCTCCCTAATATACGAAAACCAAGTAATTTCATACCTTCGTGATTTCACTATAGGAGCTAAATTTATGCACTTCGCGTCTTTATGCGTTTCGTGGTCTCACTAGACGCTTCAAAACTAAGTTATTTCGATACATGTGTCGATTTAAGCTTAACCTGCAACGTTTCGCTAAGATTAAATGTGGAAAATGACTTAAGTCCCTTGGGCGTAAAAACCGTGAAAAATGCTTTATCCTAATTAACTTTGACTACATGATCACTTTTATTTAGATTTTCTATAATAACGGTCAAGAACATCAATTGAAAATTGCTTATTTCCCCGAGGCTCTAACGTGGATGAAACTGTGAACTAACCACAAGCCATTTCATTTCCAGACTAGTTCCGAGAAAATCATAGGTTAAGTTCCTTAACAGCACTGTAATTTCTTTCCCAGTTTTCGCCGAGTCAAAGCCGAAAACACATATCCCCAAAGGTTGAGAATCCGAAATAGTTCTCCAAAAATCGTAGGTTCGAGTCCTCAGGGGCGCTTAGACTTTTTTTCCAGAGTCTATGCCTACGTTATACATCTTTACTTCGATAACCAGCGTTCCTAGAATTTTCCGATCTTTGGATAATTTGAATAACGGGACTGGCTGCCTGCTATTCGACACACAGTAATTAAAATTCCCGTTTTCTAAAGCACCAGCTGCTCATACCTTGCTGCGCCGTCTTCGCTGGTTGCGCTTGCCGAGCGTATTCTATTTCCACTCATGGGTTTCGTGGGTTTAACAGTGGCATATCGACTAGACGACGAAGGCTTCGCTGGGCCAAGGTTGGGAAGATTGCGGTCGTTTTCCAGTTGTTTCTGCTTCGAGGGATCGAACGACTTCAACAAGCTGTTGGAGAAAAGCACACGGAAAAACCTGATTAGCAAGATGCCACTTTGCTACAAAACAATACCTCGGTTTAAATAAGAGGAAATACAGCAATACTTGTAGAAATAACTCCATGGTGGAAGATCCTCCAGGTCACAAAGATCCATTTTGCTAAATGCATGTATATTTTGCCTGGGTGCAGTTTCAGGAAATAATTCTAGGAATGAGCCAGAGAGCCGCTAACTTGTATTGTTAGTGACATCATTGGTAACCACAAGAAATAAGGGGGGAAAGGTCGCTGTAATTAAAGGTTCGCGACAGACACACACACACACATGTAAACAGATGTCAAGTGGTTAATTCGAAAGTGAATCATAATGGCTGCAATGAGAATAATGCACCACAATAACACAATCGAATATTTATCGACATATCTAATAGGACAACACATCACTGAAATTGCACTTTGCTTACTTTTCAGCTTTGTCTCTGAAATGATTGTGATAATGCCAGAACGCCCTGTAAATTAATCAAACAATAAAAAAACGCCGAAAACTTCTAGTTTCACTTCATTAATTTCCCAATTTTCGCTTACATGTTCATATCCACACGAAGCGAAAACACTATATTTGAAAAGAACACACTTTTGTATAGAGTTCTCTTTATGATCGCCAAGGGGTAAAAAGCTATTTAAGGCTAACCCCCCTATCTTGACGCACAAACGAAAACGACAAAATTGTAAAGAAAAAACTATAAGAGTATCAAAACTCTTCAACTTTTGGGAATTTAAGCACGGTTCACGCAATATCAAGCAAATTGTTGACCAGTTAATGAATAAAATGTTAAGCTGTTACGTTCACATAATAACAAGTTAACAGTTTAAAAAATCGAAAGTCTGGTCGTTTAAAAGATCTTTCACATTTAGAAATTTGGGTGGACTTTTCGAAGGCAAGGTCAAAACTTGGGTGGCGTTGCGTGAATGAACGGTATCACTGCCTGGAGGCGCCATTTTGATAAGGTCCAGCGCTTTGCGCATGGCCAAATGGTAAAACCACTGACTGACTTTCGTCACTTCCACTTTGAACTGGGCGAGAAGTTGACTCCACCCAAATCCGTTTTCAACCGCTCGTTACTAATCCTCAAACGAAGAAGAACTATTATTACCGTCGCATGGTAGCCCTGGCCTCTACATCTGCATCAGAAATCCCTTTACGAATCGATTCTTCTATTTCGCTGATACGACTGCAAAAAAGCAATGATAGAAAAAGCACCTATAACAT
>BLAZ01001251.1:289717-292217 GCA_014633955.1 Acropora tenuis
TTTTCTGCTTCAACTTAATATGGCAGAGTGTGAAGCAAGAGGGCCATGAATAATTTAAGTGGAAAAAACAAGTTGCGTTAACAGTACAGTACAGACCAAGACAATGAGGTGAATAAGAAATTTTTTATACCCGGTATCTCTTGGAAATTAAATTGAGCTGGAAAGCACCCCACAGAGGCAAGCAGTCTCTATTTTAGAATACGGACTGCTAAATCAACCAGTCACAACATACATAGTGCTTGAGACATATAATAATAGAATAAATATTGAATAGAGCAGTTTTCAAATGACTGTTGAAAGTAATTTCGTGATTGTGATTGCTACGCTTTAAATAGTGATGGTCTATAATAAAAGACTCACTCCAGTTTTTCAACCAATTTAGAATAATTGAAACAAAACCAATCGCACCATGTATGTGATTTTTCCCTCACTTTGAGCGAGTTACAGGTAGTTGCTAGGAACTGTGATTGGTTCATCGCACTGCCTGCTCCTGTTGTGATTGTTTGGAGTAATTGCTTTGGTTTTGGTTTTTCGACGGTCATTTGACAACCACTCTATAAAGTGTTGTGAACTCATTTTATATTAGTTAAATCTTGGAATTTTCCAGCTGAGGAATACTTCTTGAAAACAGCACAATTCACTACAATGTTGAGTCTAAGGTCAAACTTGAGACACAAGGCCCATTTACTGTAGTCAGATATATTCCCTTTTTGTTACATGAAGTAAACTAAGGGTATTTGTGATCAACCCTGAATATTGATGGCCATTGGATAAATCATTATCTGCTGGACTTGTTGAGTCATGCAGTGGACATTGATTTATCCAATGGATAGATGTCTCAGAAAATAACTGAGGCAAGCTGAGTTTGAGGGATTTACTGTAAGTTACGAGTATTTTTTCTGCTTCAATTTATGGCAGAGAGCAAAGCACTCTTTGAACAACCAGGGCCTGGTTGGAGATATAGATGATTTGAAGTCAAATTTCTTGTCTAAAGAGGAAACAAGGTGATGACAAAGGCAGGTCTCAAGCTTGTCTCTACAAATATTCACCTCTTCATGTCAACATAACAAATAATTGCCTCACAGAGTAGGGTCTGTCCAGAAAATGAGAGAATATGGCGTTTTTCTTGACGTCTTTGGTTATGTTTTGTAGATTTGATCCACAAGTTGAAGGAGGTGAAAGTATATTCTTGGATTCATTTCATGTTGCTGAGGAATTAAGGACACGCTATCCTGAAGATTTTGAAAGTCTTGTGAGGATACCAGCAACATTTCATAAAATACACTTTGGAAGGTGCAGTATGGGATTATGCTGAAGTTATTATCCTGGGGCCAGTTGTTCAAACGCTGGATAGCGCTGTCCACTGGATAAATCACTATCCACGGGATAACTCAATTGGTTTTGCTAGTTTTTATCCACTGGATAGAGGTTTATCCGGTGGACAGCACTATCCATCGTTTGAACAACTGGGGCCTGATGTGTTGATAACAATGTGATGAACGTCATACTATTACAGAGCCCATTGATTGGCTAAGAAATTTTTAAATCAATCAATGCGCGCTATGACAACGCAAATTTTTGCACCAAAAGTTCACGTTAAACTACTCTAATGTGCCTAAATGTTCTTTTCATCATCAGAAATCACTGAAAATGGCTCCTGGAGACTTAGTTTGTTTCAACAAATTTCCGCCGTAAAAAGATCACGAAACTGTAAATTTGACACTTATGACCTTGTTTGATACTAAATTTTTGTAGTTTATCTCCCAACCCACACACCTTTCATAGTTTGTATACGACCTACACGTGGCTAAAACGTGCTGAGGATGTCAATGAAGAAAGAGAGGTCTATCTTCGTTTTATTTTATTTTCAGTGCTGTTATGTCAATATCGATGAATTTAGGAACACTTTCCAAGTGTCAGAGCTGATCAGCTCCGGTGAACCCTATAGGAAAAAAGCTCACGGAATGTAAAACACGACCTCGTGATCGTTTTAGTTATTTTTTAATTCATACTGCGCAAGTGAAAAATACAACCACGAAAAAGGCCTGGGCCTTGAATTGTACATTCATTTTGTCTTCCCGTGTTTCGCCTTGCGATAATGGAAATGCCAGACAAAGCATCAAAAGGCTTGGGTTTGCGCATGGAAACCTGAATTATGTATAATATACATAATTCAGGTTTCCATGCGCAATTATTTGAAGCACAGGAGCGGGCCGAATATACTGTTCTTCTATCATCCTATTTACCTTGCACCGCGAAGTCCCTCTACGCCATGTCAAGCAAAACGTGACGTCATCTTTTCAAGAATGCTGCGACGAAATTTTCGTCTCATACACGTTGCTCACCTTCTTGTGCGGCAATTTTGTGAGGTTGACGTAAGGGAAGGAGATCTAAGAGCTGATATATTGTGCAACGTTTCTCACTAATTTGTGCCAAAATCATGTCATGCATCGGCAATTTTTGACCACTTCGCCTTACTAGAGCCTTTGGAAAATTTCTA
>BLAZ01001251.1:299717-302217 GCA_014633955.1 Acropora tenuis
CAGCTTCTGATAGAATCAGTCGCCTTCAGTAAAATGCTGTACTGTTCTTCTGTCTGGTCAAACACTACAGCGCAGAATATCAACAAAATACAGTCGATTCAAAACTTTGACTGTAAGATCATCACGAACTCGAAGAAATCCGACCATGTGACACCATTGCTACGTCATCTGAACTGGCTCCCTGTTCGAGAACAATTACAATATAGAGACTCAATCTTAGCATTTAAATGCATAAATGGTACAGCTCCACAATATCTCACTAGCAAATTTAAAAGGCGCTCAAAAATCCACACTCGTAACACACGGAATGCAAATACTATACAAATACCACTCTTTAGAACAGCAGCAGGTCAACGTACCTGGATAGCGCTGTCCACTGGATAAATCACTATCCACGGGATAACTCAATTGGTTTTGCTAGTTTTTATCCACTGGATAGAGATTTATCCGGTGGACAGCGCTATCCATCGTTTGAACAACTGGAGCCTGATGTGTTGATAACAATGTGATGAAAGTCATACTATTACAGAGCCCATTGATTGGCTAAGAAATTTTTCAATCAATCAATGCGCGCTATGACAACGCAAATTTTTGCACCAAAAGTTCACGTTAAACTACTCTAATGTGCCTAAATGTTCTTTTCATCATCAGAAATCACTGAAAATGGCTCCTGGAGAGTAAAAAGATCACGAAGCTGTAAATTTGACACTTATGACCTTGTTTGATACTAATTTTTTCTAGTTTATCTCCCAACCCACACACCTTTCATAGTTTCTATACGACCCACACGTGGCTAAAACGTGCTGAGGATGTCAATGAAGAAAGAGAGGTCTATCTTCGTTTTATTTTATTTTCAGTGCTGTTATGTCAATATCGATGAATTTAGGAACACTTTCCAAGTGATGTCAGAGCTGATCAGCTCCGGTGAACCCTATAGGAAAAAAGCTCACGGAATGTAAAACACGACCTCGTGATCGTTTTAGTTATTTTTTAATTCATACTGCGCAAGTGAAAAATACAGCCACGAAAAAGGCCTGGGCCTTGAATTGTACATTCATTTTGTCTTCCCGTGTTTCGCCTTGCGATAATGGAAATGCCATATTGCCAGACAACTGAAGCATCAAAAGGCGTGCGTTTGCGCATGGAAACCTGAATTATGTATATTTGAAGCACAAGAACGGGCCGAATATACTGTTCTTCTATCATCCTATTTACTACGCCATGTCAAGCAAAACGTGACGTCATCTTTTCAAGAATGCTGCGACGAAATTTTCGTCTCATACACGTTGCTCACTTTCTTGTGCGGCAATTTTGTGAGGTTGACGTAAGGGGAAGGAGATCTAAGAGCTGATAGATTGTGCAACGTTTCCAACTAATTTGTGCAAAAATCATGGCATGCATCGGCCATTTTTGACTATTTCGCCCTACTAGAGCCTTTGCAAAATTTCTAATTTCCAAGGCCGTCGTAAAAAATTAACACGACAAGCGAGGTGGCGTCAGCTTTGAAACATTTAATCGACATATTATTATCAAATGGTCGGGATAAAAGCAGACAAACTACTATTCGTAAAAAATCAACAACAACTTTAAGTTTGCAAACTTAAAGTTGTTGTTGATTTTTTACGAACATATTATTATCCAGTGACACACTTTTTTCCCTGTTTCAGTTTATTCCCCGGCGTTAAAACACCTTTACTCACGTTGTCAAATCAAATTACAACTTAATACTGCTTATTTTGTGTCTTCTTATCTCGATCTTTATAGAGATAGTAACGTTTATTTTGATGCGGAAAAGCCATCTTTTTGCGCGAAAGCGAGGTGGTGCGGTAGTGGTTTTAACATCGAGTTCAATCTTGCACAAACGTCTATTGGTGTTTTGAGTAACCATTTTCTTCTTGAGGCCGCCGACCATCTTGTGCAGCACAACTTCTAACGAAACAAAAAACAAAAAAAAGCTAAGTATTGGGCTATTTTTTCAACTCTAGTGCGATTTCCTGCCCTTGGCACCTTAACAGTGTTGAGTTTTTAGCGGTGCGTTTTCAAAGAAAACCTATTGTATTAGGTGTCTAAGCCAATACATAATCTGAAAAGGCGTTTGCGCATAGTTTTGATAAGCAAAATTACCTGTCATCGGGTCTTTGGTGTTATTCAAAAGCAAGCTTTCGGTGTCCTGGACAATTTGCGAAGCATTGGAGCAAGGGACTTGCTTGTGGATGAAACTGGTGATCTTTGAATAACTCAGTCTTCCTCTGCTATCTTTCGAAGTTTCTTGAGTCACTTTTTCTTGTATCCGTGGTTCTCGAGATGTGCTTCGTTCAACGCCTTCTTTATCTGTGAGTTTGATAGCTTTTTACTATCCTCCCTCACAGTAATGCTCGCTTCTGAATAGAAAGAAATTAAATAACGTAAATAAATGGAGCGAAGCGAGAAGATAAATCAAAACATGCATATTTGTGAGAAGGTATTACAAGGAAATTGCATAGATATAGCATTGGAAAGA
>BLAZ01001251.1:378430-380930 GCA_014633955.1 Acropora tenuis
AGAACTTTTGACAAAAATCCACTGACGTTCCTCCCCTGGGGGTTAGGGAATGTGCTCTGCCAAAACAAAGAGTGACTTATTTCAAAAGACTTCTATTTGCTATAACTATACACATAAGAATTGCTTAAAAATAAGCAACGACAGCTATGCCACTTGTTTTCTAGACATGACGAGGCTCAGCTTACCTCTATATAGTTTGAAAAATTTTACATGAATTGGCCGAAATATAATCAGAAACAAGTAAAGTTTTGCAGTAGGTTTCAATTTTTTTAAAGAAGCTAACACAACAATGAAAAGACGACAATGAAAGCTGTGTTTTCCTGCCTCCGAGTTTGTTTACAACACAGAATTTACAGCTTTACACACCCCCCGATCTACAAACAAGAGGCTTGAGACAGCCTATATTCTGGCCGGATTTACATTACAAATTATTTAATCAAGATCATCTCACTGTAACAACCACACTCATCAACAGAGGTTCCTGACTAGCGATTTTCATTAAAACAATGGTTTGATGCGGGCGCTCATTCTTGCAGGCTAAGAAAAGCTGGTTCTGCCATTTTCCATCATGCAGGGTTTCCCACTAATCTCAAAAAAAGACTGGATCGAGCAACCTATTCTTTTTTTGAAGCTATCGGTGCCATATTGGTAGGAACCAATTTGTGATTGATAGGAGGAATATAAACCATAAATCAAAAGTATGTTGGATTCATACCTCCAAGTAGATCTAAAGTCCTAAAACTTCCATTTGAAAATCCATGCCCGGTGATTTCGCATTGACTCCACACTAGGACCCGCAGCTTTTTGGGTCATAGTAAGATGGCTGCCGCTGAAATTTTTATGGCTTCATTTAAGCTCGATCCAGTCTTTCTTTTGAGATCAGTGGTGTTTCCAGCTCCGTCTCCAATATGGCGGCGGCACTACGCATCCGGCGCTTCTTTCCTCGGGGATCATGCCACGAAATTACAAAAGCAATGCATCCCTCCATCCCGGGCTTAAAAGTTAACAAATCCCGCGCCATACCCGCGTATGTCCCCGGCGTAACCCGCTCCCCCCCCCCCCCCAGGATGGCCGCTGATAAGTGCATTATCGATAAGTGCTTTAAACTGAGCAAGGAAGTACCATTTTCGACTTTAAATGAAAAATTAACAAACGTTATTTTGCATATCACTTGCCTTGTTCTTTGTGCTTTCGCTCCCTGCGACATTTCGTAAATGCTTTTGGCTGTGACGTTCAGAAACGCTCCCTTCCTCAACATTCAATTTGATCCAAGTGCTAGTGTCGTTTCGCAGTTGCGCATTCGTCGAATCAACTTTTGCATGTCTTCAAACGAGTCACTTTCTTGTCCCCAAGTAGCCTCAAACGCTGCTTTCCTTTGGGAAGCATCTCTGAATTTAATCACCTGCCAACCAAGTTGTAAAGTGGTGATGGAGCTGCAAATGGATAGGTGATAGGAGAATAAAGGAACAAAGATTTCGGGATACGCATATGCATACTGCGTGTGTTGGCAATGATGCGAGGGAGGGGAGGATGAGGACGTAACCAGACTCCCCTAAAAGTGAACAGAGTGCAAAAAACAGCAAAAGAACCAAGGTACGAAAGTCGTGATAAGCGAAGAACGAAGGAAGCAAACGTTCCGAACCCTTTTCCTCGTGTATCCTCACCCACCCCACCCCTAGACTGCGAATAGTCTCTATGACGAGAAAGTAAAATGCACGCGCGCGCACGCAAGACAACGCGGAGGACACGCGACAGGAGGGGAGAGAATTCGGTGTTTCTCCGAGATAAGCGTGTGAACGTGTATTTTGGCCGCTCTTTTTTCCCTCTCGACAAATCAAAGACTCTTCGAAGTCCAATTCACAAACTCAAGGGCAGCTGCATCGCGCTATTCTTAAAATAGTATATCACGCCATCCACCTGGCAAATCAGATGATAACTGTTAGGTAATCATGCGTCAAAATATTATCGGTTTTGTCAAGAACATATCGGCGTAAACACTGCGTCACGTTATGAGCCGATCGCCAGCACACAATCTCTGTAAATATGACTTACACCGGAGCCTTTACATCCAATTTGCATCCTTGCAGAAATTGATTTTACACTTTATGTTGGGGATAGCCAATTTCGGAACAGAACTCAACCATTTCGCTGTAAACTCCGTGACAACGGTGCTTTTTTTTTCGTCTGACTTTGGGTTACCAGAAAAGAATTGCGTGACATGCGGATCGTGGTGTACGGATGCGTCTTGGCGAGGAAGTCACGAGATATTATTTGTGAGCGGTGAGTTTCTCAGTGAAACTGTTTTGTTGCCATGGTAATCGATGTCTGTTATTCCAACCAAGAAAATTTTGTTCTCAATACTTTTGGTGAAAATCATCGCCTTTTTTCAAAACGATTTTTTTAAATCCGAATAACCGATCCATGTATAAAACAGAAGCGGAATTGAAGGTATACACAAGCGACTATTAAGCAATCCTTCCGCAACAACTCCCTAAATATT
>BLAZ01001251.1:542453-546864 GCA_014633955.1 Acropora tenuis
TAAGCTTTCCTGGACAGTGGCGCCATTGATCCACGTCAGTCGCTTCGTTTATCTCGTTTATTCGATTTGCTACATATGTCTTGAATCTCTTGTTTTCATTTCTGATGCAGAAGAGGGTTATGGTGCTGTCGGTCCGGAAGGTAGTTTCACTTATTGGAAGTTCAAGCTCAGTTTGTATGAACTTGTTCATTCGTACAGCCAGGACCGCACTCTGAAGCTCCATTCTAGGAATATTTGGAGCACGTATAGGGGCGTTCCGAGATTTTCCAAGCAGGAATGCACAACTGATCGTTTCGTCTGGATACGTCGTTCTGAGGTACGAAACTGTTCCGTACTCTTCCTCTAAAGCATCGCAAAAGTGATGTACCTGGATTTCTACTTGCTTCAGGTCGATTGTGCATCTGAAGAAGCATCGGGGAACTTGTACTTTAGCCATTAACGGCAACAAACTCTTCCACTGGCACCATCTTTGGAGTAACTGACCCTCTAAAGGCTTGTCCCAGCTCCATTTTCTTTTCCAGCAATTCTGCAGTATCTGTTTGGCGGGTAAAACAACGGGTGCGGCAAAACCCAGCGGGTCATAGAAAGACGACACACACGATAGAACCCCTCGCATAGTGTCGGGCTTATCACAGCTTATCACTTGAAAGCAAAGGTATCTTCCTTAACATACCCTCCAACCCCAAGTGCTCGCTCAACCGGGAGTTCATCAAGGTCAAGGTTTATGGAATGTGCAGCTCTTTCGTCATTCGGGATAGCTTCAAGGACTGTAGAACTGTTTGACATAAGCTTTGTTAGTCTAAAGCCACCTCTTGCAAGCAGTGACATCAGGTCATTTGCCACTCGTATGGCGATTTCTTCGTTTTTCAGACCTCTCAACATGTCATCAACATAAAAATGTCTCAATACAGTGTCAATGACTATTGGGTCATATTTGTCTCAATTATCTTCCGCAGTCCTTTTAAGACTATAGTTTGCACAGCATGGTGAGTCGGTTGCTCCAAACACGTGAACGGTCATGATGTACTCGTCAGGAGGCTTACCGGCGTCACTGCTCCACCAGAGAAATCTGAAGGCGTCCTGATCTTCGGGTCCTACTTTAACCTGGTGAAACATGATGTCAGCCATGAGCGCCCTCCGGTCTTGCCTGAATCTCGACAAAACTCCAACTAGGTTACATGTCATGTCTGGGCCTTGAAGCAAGTTCTGGTTTAGAGACGTTCCTTCGTGCTTAGCAGCGGCATCAAAGACAACTCTCACCTTTCCTGGTTTGTTTGGATTCAACACTGCGTGGTGGGGAAGATAATTTGTCTTCGAGGATGTCGTTTCAGCTTCAAGTTTCGAAAGCTTTCTTGCATACCCGCGATCGATGTAATCTTGCATGGTTCTTCGGTACTTGCTTTCGAGCTCGGGGTCTTTCTGGAACTTTCGTTTGAGACTGCTAAGTCGGACTTCGGCAACCTTTCTGTTGTTGGGTAGCTGTGGGTTGTCATTCTTCCACAACAGACCAGTCTCATAATGGCCCTCGGTCATTCTTGTCGTCTTCTGAAGGATGCTCTCTGCCCTACGGTCCTCCACAGACGCTAACCTTTGGACTTTATCTTCTAGCCCAATCTTCTCTGTGCTCCAAAAGTTCTCTACTTGACGAAAGAGTAGCTTATCGCTGTCAATGAAATTCACGCTGACTTCTCTCTGTTCGTCCGTTTTCCCTTCCATGGTACCAGCTATGGTCCATCCAAGTGCTGTCTTGGTGGCATACAAATCACAATTTTCGTCTTCAGAAACTCTCACCTCCTTTACTATATGGGCCTTTCTCACGTCCTCGCCAATGATCACAGATACCTGCTTTACTTCTACTTCTGGGATGCTGATATCTGCGAGGTGAGGATATCTTTCGTAGTTTATCTCGTGTGGCAGAACCTTTTCATTGATATCTAAGTCGCCAACAAGTCCCCCTCTAACGTTAAGTACTGGCTCGCCTTCCGCGGGTTCGGCTGCTTGCAGCGCAAAGGAAACTTCTTTGAACATGCGGTCTTGCCTTCCAAGGACTCTGGTTACTGCAACCGGAAGCGCAGGGCCATCGATGTTTAATCTTTCTGCAATATCTGAACTAATTATAGTTCCTCGACTGCCGTTATCCAGGAGCCCATACGTAGTTAAAGATTTTCCTCCATTCGATAACACTTTCACTGGTACCACATGCAGTAATACCACGGCCTTATGGCTCTCATCTGTAAGTGTCGTGTAGGACTCTATTCTTCCTTTATCTTCTGATCCGCGGTCGCTTGAATGATTTGGCAATGAAGGTACTTGTTGTGACTGCAAGTTCCGGTGAAGCAGCTTATTGTGAGGGTAGCTCGTTTGGCATGTACATCTCTCTCGTGAAGGGCATTCCGCTCTCATATGCCCCGCCGTTAGGCATATGTGACAGAGTTTCAGTTGTTTTACTATTTCCCATCTTTCCTTGACATTCTTCCTTTCGAATACCTTGCAATGTTTCAGCAAATGTTTTTCAGTGCAGCATGGACAAGGTGCTGCCAATTGGTCTTCTGTGTCTTCCACGCTGGTCGCCATTGTCGATAATTGCCGGAAAGGTTTGGAATTGTTCGGAAGTGTGACTTGTCTGCCCTGTTTTGGCGCTGAGACTGAGGCTTTGGATCTTGTTGCCAGATGTCCAAACTGCGGATCGTTCATTATTCGGACTTGCCTATTTACTAGGTCGAAGATGTGGCTTAAGTCTGGACCAGTGGCCGTTTCATCACGAACCTTGGGGACCTTTTTCGCCCAGTCCATTTGCATATAGTAAGGTAACTGATCAATCACCCTTACGATATTCGCTGAGGCATTTATTTCGTGACGATAACTTTCGTTGTGACTAAGAACCTTTAGGCAGGTGCGAAGGTGATTTCTTAGTTTGATGAGGGCATCTTTGTCCCCACTTTCGATTCGTGGTCCTTCAGTAATCTGTCTAATACATGCGCTTACAACCTTAGCGGGATGTCCGTACTGCCCTTCCAGGATTAACATAGCTTCCGAGTAGCCATCTCCTTCTACTTCACAATGTTTAATAGCTTCTTTGGCATCTCCATTGACAAAACTCAATAGGTAAGTGACTTTCTCCTTTTCGGTAAAGCCCCTTTCGTCTAGCCAGTCTTGCATCCTTTGCTTAAATACCGGAAATTCAGCAGAATCACCAGCAGACTTCGGAGGATTCGGTTTGGGAATTCCTTGTCTTTGTAGCATGGCCTTCATGACTGTCGTTGTCTCTGCGTTTTGTTTCATTACACCAACCAACTGCTGATTCATCTGTACTAGCACGTCCGCGAGGCTCTGGTCAAGAGTGGAATGGTTTGACTTCTCACTCAGCGGCGTCGCTTTGCCTGTACTAGCGCTTCCCGGTTCCACCACGTTAACTTTTACGTCTTCTTTCGGGGTTGTCGACGGCAGAGGCTGATATCCTTCGAGTTCCGAGGAAAACGGGCGCTCTTGGATAGGGGTGGAGATATAGGCCCTTTTATCAACGAGAGTAACGTTTTCCTCCATAGGCGCTTCCGGTATTTCATTCTTCAGATTCTTCAAATTCAGTCGCTGATCGCTGCTGCCACTCAAGATTTCATTCTCCAATTGTTCATCAACTGCTAATAGCTCAGCTTCGTATTGTGCGCATTCCGCTTCGTCCCTCAGGTCTTGGAGCTTTTCTTCCAGTTCTGCTTGGGATCTTTTGCTTTCCAATTCCACTCTCGTTTTCTCTAATTCAACCAGTTCCTTTATTTGTCTTTGCTTTGACTCGGACTTTCTCTCGGCTTGTTGCAGTTTGATTTTAGCGATCTGGGCAGACCTGGCAGCCGAGCGAGCTTTAGAAGACGTTGAAGATCTTCTCGAATTAGCAGAGGATGCACGGCTAATATCAGTCTTGTCGTCATTAATTTCCGACTGTGAGCGTGCGTCGTCAGCAAGGGCGATAGAATTAGGATTTTTCAGAGTGCTGATAAATATTTGTCGAGAGTCGGAGATTTTACGTTGAAGCTGTTGTCTTCGGATTCCAATTGCATGAAGTTCTTTGAAGTCTACTGAAAGCGAAATGTATTCATCATATGTACGCTGGAAGTTTTGCCATTCGAGAGCCATTTTATCAAATCCGAGTTGGACGTCCTCGCGATTAACAATAACGTCGAGACGAGATATTTGATTAAGCATCGTTTTGATTGCTTTAGTGCGTTTTTCTAAGTCATCTTTTAAACCTTTTCGGTGCAATTCGTTGAAGAAACTAGCGCATTTCGGGTTTGGTTTTCTTTCGCGCGCCGATCTTCTCAGTGCGACCTCGACCTTTGTTTCATCAAGACCGCGATCTTCACCGCCCTGGGCGGCCATTGTTTCATTTTCCGCCATGTGCGAACATCAAACGTCTATT
>BLAZ01001251.1:560522-562764 GCA_014633955.1 Acropora tenuis
TTGTTCATCTCTCAAATTACTTTGAAAACTCGTTAAAATGAATGCTATTTACACCGAATGTTTTTTTTTTCTCTTCTTTCCTTTTTTTCTCCTTTTTTCTTCTTGTAAGTGCGATAAATACACTGCTCGCTGGTGCAACTGACAAATACGATTTAAGTAAAAGTAATAATTATAAACTATAACCATACGAGCTATAGCTATGAGCAAGTGCAAAATTCGAGAAATATTATTATGCCGTGAGTGTGGTTCTTGTAGCTCAAGTGGTCCTTCGAATTAAATAAGAAAAGAAGGCTCTCCACCATCAGGCAATCGAGCGTGTGTTAAAACTGGGCGTGAATGAGGCATCGTCTGCACTGACGCGGATATCGATTAACACGGTTTCATGACCTGGAGGCGGAATCGAAAAAAAACACACGGTTTAAATTTACACGGAAGCTATCAAACCGTTTTCCCGATGCTTTGCAATGTGATTATTTAAGTAAGCGGTGCACTCGGTGGTGGTTCATTGGCCTACTCTGCACCAGCCAGCCAATTTGTGCTAAAAGACGTAACCGTTTTCAAAACGAAGCAGTTTCGCCGTTTCAAAGATGAACGGAACCGAATCGTTTCGTAAACGCTCCTTGTTTGAGAACGTTTTCAAAACGAGTCGGTTTCAGTAGTGGTCTTGATAGGCGACATGTAAACGAAAGACGAAACGTCATCGAACTCTGAGCCATCTCTGCATAAACAGTGCCGAAGGTATGCCTTCTCTACCTGAGCCGCACCCGAGAACTTTTTCATCTTTTCATCATAAGATTTATAACTTCAGTTTTACGACAAACATATATTAAGAATTTCAAGACCATTGCTTATTAGAAAACAAAGTCAACAAAGTAATAAAAAACGATGGAGGACTCAATGAAACAACGCAAACCATAAACTTAGCTTGCAATTGAGGATTGCTAAAAATCTCATTATGGGGATTAAAAAATTTATGAAATCAGAGAAAGATACTACATTGTTTTGTTCGTTCAGGGCATGTTACTTGTCAGATGTATCCTCTTGTGTACTTACACGTCATCAATCCACAACGTTTCGTCACTTTGTCACCGAAATAAAGTGACTGTGGGTATTTGCTACCAAAATGCGTATTTCCTACTAAATAGAAGTCTTATCGATGTTCATTCCCGCTTTGTAAAGAAAATTATTATACGGACTGACGTTAAAAATGTAAAGAAATCGTTTATTTGTTTAATTGTTTTAAAGGTCAACCAGTCTTTATGTTATTGTTGTGCATTGTGCCTTGTTAGTTTTATTTGTAACCAATATTTTTAAGATATAACGACCTAGCTAAAGATATGAATAAGTATAGTACATTAAATCTCTTACGAACCAATGGTGTACACCGAAGGTTTAGAATTTTGAGAAACAAATCATAATGCCAAACAAATGACAAATATCCGTGGTTTAGAATTTTTTTCCTAAGACTAGAACACAACTTAGAATTAAGCAGAGCTCGCCAGCCTCATAAAGAAAAGAATCTCAGCTTCAAAGTGGGGCCGGACTCCAAAGCGTAAGATACGCATCATATAGGACAATAACTAACAATTTTTTGTCAGATTGTTGGTGATTCTCCAGTTCAACAGACTTCGCCCAGACGCAACTATGTTATCTCATGATCCAATGCAAACGAGGAGCTTTAGTCGAAACTCAAAGCAAAAAAGAGGCGTGTATTGCAAGAGCTTTCCAAAATAATGGGTACCGTAGGAGTAGTCAAATATAACAACGTTGCTGACAAATGATGAAGTAGAAGCGATATAATTGGTCGGATGCACAATCATGGAGTCCGGCAGCAAATCCATCATGTGTCTTGGAAGCTGAGAACCTAGTGCAATATGACGGAAAGTTGGATAAATTTAACTCAAATAATACATCATTAAGAAGAGCGACAAAAGTTAAAAGTGATTCTACTTTAACTGTTATCAACAAATTGAGAGTATTTTGTCACCAATACGAACTTGCAGAAGAAGCCATAATTGTTTAATAAACCAACAGTTTTTCGTAATCGCTAGTTGTCAAAACTTGTTGTGAAAATAGGTAGTGTCTTCGATTATTTTGCAACAGAAAGTGTCGTCGATTTTCTTCAAGAATTTGTTTATCACAATTTTGTTCTTGCGATTCAGGGGAATTTTATCTTGTCCTCTTTGATATCGTTGAGTTCTTCAAGTGATATGAACTCTTTACAACTCACTGTTGCCACGAA
>BLAZ01001251.1:576543-581543 GCA_014633955.1 Acropora tenuis
AGTGGCAACTTTAATGCATGATATATATCATGAAAAAGCACCAACTGATTTGTTGAATTTATTTGAGAAACAATAACAGACAAGAACAAGACATTGTTTTGAGATTTTTAGACCAAAGACGGAAATAGGACGAACAGCACTAAAGTATCGCTGACCCATAACTTGGAATGCGCTTCCAACAGAAACAAAGGAATGCGAAAATAGAACTACATTTAAGATCAAGCTAAAAAGGGACAAAACAATTAATAAAGTCAGCTATAAGAAAGAAGCAGCAATAGGAACGAACAAAATTGATGACTTTTATTATTACTGATTTTAGATTTTTCGATGTATTTTAGTAAATTAGCATTACATACTTTTATTTTTTTACACTTTTATTTGGCGGGTCCACATCAGCTTTTAAGGTTGCCTTTTCCGACCCGCCTAAACAAATAAATTTATGTATGTATGTCGTAGAGTTTGTCTGAGCAAAGGCATTTAGAAGTGGGTACTCTTTAACTGAAAACCCCTCCGATGGTTTTGCCAAGGCTGGTGATTCAAGATTAAAAAAAGCAAAGGGACGATTTGAGAGCGTGTCGTTGCCCTAAGCGTTGCCTCTAGTACCGGCTGCTTGTTGTATACTTCTTTGAATCAGCAGCTGCAGCGCTGCAAATGTTGCTGTGCTGCATTATAGATGAGGTGGACACAATCCAAAAAGCGCACCGACGAAGTGTTCTATGCAAGTAAAGTGTTTCAAATTGCATTTTGCATAACAGGCAATGGTCATTTGAAGTTTCCAGCCTATCTTCAAATTACCCTTACACGAACAGGTCAGAATGGCCAAGCGGTCTAAGGCACTGCGTTCAGGTCGCAGTCTACTTACGTAGTTTCTATTTGCATTTCTTTCTTCGATAATGTTATTCGTTAACACGTAGTCCATTGATGAATAACTAATCTAACAAGTGCACCTAATTGTCTTTTTAAGCTTTTGAGTTCTTTGTCATAATGTCTATGGACTCTGAGTTCTTTCACATCTCTTCAATTAAACGTGTTGGTCTCGCCCGAGTTCTAGTTGAACGAAGTTTGTTTTCCTCCGGAAAGCTTAAAACACTTGGAACAGAGTTATCCGAGACATGTTGCGGCGGGACAATCTGTTCAGCTGGTGGGTGTAACACCACGGGCAAAGAGGTCTTCTCAAACGATGCTGATTGACAGGTCTAGAAACAGTACATCTCTCCCCTTTTTGTTGAGAAAATTCGGGTACACCTAATTTAAATGACGTAAACGATTTGTCTGTATTAGCAAAAATAAACAACAGATTAGAGTAAAGCCTAAGTCACAAATCAACTGCATGCTTCGAGTTTCTAGTTCCCTTGGACAAATAGAACGTAGTCTGCGAGTCTTGCAGGAGGCCTTGTCTGCCTTTGCGATCGTCGCAGGCCTGTGGTAGGAGTTGGAGAGCTGGACCCCTTGTCTAGTGTCGGAACATCTCGTAGTGTGAGATCTGTTGACAAATGTTCATCTTCTTCTTCTTCATGTTTTTCAACGATGTGGCTGGGGACAAGTTTGAACATCGATGGATTTCGCGTAACGGTCTTGTGTCAGTCGCTTGCGGTAACCATGGATCCCTTTTTCTCTTCATTTACAAGAGGTACTGGACTGAACGGGGTACTTAGCTTGTTGGTCTTTGGTTGTTTCACTAGAACTGTATCTCCCAACTTGATCTTGCTCTCTCTTGCACCTAGCTTTTGGTCTGCATACGCCTTTATCTTCTTCTTCTGTTCTGCGTCTCTCTCTGCCAGATTCTGTGTCTCATGAACGATTTGTTGTCGAGCTGGTGCTGGTGATGCGAATTCTGGTGACTGGTCTTGAGTTTTCTTTGGTTTAGTGCTTCGCATGATGAGATACCTATAGTCGAGTGCGGTGTCGCTCGATACTGCCGTAAAAACTGGTTGAGCTCTTGTTTCCAGTTCTTGTGCTTGACAGTGACGGCTTAAATGCATTTCTCTCGTGTTGTTATGAAAAGTTCTGCTTCGCCATTTGCCCTTGGCCAAAGAGGTTTAATCTCGCGGCGCTGGAAACCTAAATGCTCAGCAAAGTTCTTGAAATCTGCACCGTTGAAGGGAGGTCCATTGTAACTCTTTAACACATTAGGAATCCCCTGTCGTGCGAAGGTTGCACCATGCTTCGGAATGGTGGATCTGGCTGAGGTGGACGTGAAGTTTTCCACTTCTGCAAAACGGCTGTATACGTCGATGACAACCATGAGATAGTCTCCAGAGGGGAGTGGTCCAAGGAAGTCCATCGAGAGTTTTTTCCATGGATCCCTTGGTAGCGGTGTCATCTGTAGAGGTTCGAGTCGCTGTGCATTGCCCCTAGTTGCTGCTTGGCATGATAGACAGCAGTCGACTTTCTCCTTCACCATCTTGTCTACACCGGGAAACCAGACCTTCTCTCCAATGAGGCGTTTTGTTTTTACGATTCCCTGGTGTCCCACGTGCGCTACTTCTACAGCTCTATCTCTCAGTTTGTTAGGGACTACCTTCCTGTTTCCCCTAAGAATTGTCCCCTTGTAGACCAACAGCTCGTCCTTCAATTTCTTGTACTCCTGTACTTTGGGGTCTGATCACTGGTCGGTTTCTTTGGCCTTGATGAGCGCCTGGAGTGAATTGTCCTTCTCTGTCTCTGACTTGACTTCTTGCAGTGTCATTGCTTTTGGTATAGCTCGATTGCGTATGTAGTTAAAATAGTCCTCTGCAATGTTGCACTCTTCGTATTCTGTGATTCTTGGATGACGACTCATAAAGTCAGCCGGGTTCTCGGCGTCTTTCCTGGGTCGGTAGGTAAGCTGGGAGTTGTAGGGCATGAGTCTCAGCTTCCATCTGTCGATGCGGGCTGACGTTGGGTTGTGACTGTTAAAGATACGTAGGAGTGGTTTGTGATCCGTGGCGATGGTGAACTCTGATCCGTACAAATAAAGGTGACAGTGTTCAACGGCCCAAACCACTCCCGGCACTCCCTCTCGCCCTGGGAATATCTCTGCTCGACGTCGCTGAGTTCTCTGCTCGCATATCTGATAACTCTACCGTCCTGTACCAGCAGACATCCAAGTCCGACGGGGATTGCGTCGACTATCACTTCGGTCTTGAGCCTAGGGTTGAAGAACGACTTCACATGACTCTCGGTCAGGGTGTCTTTGAGTTTGTCGAATGCTCGTTGCTGCTCGTTCGTCCACTGCCATGGCGTCTCTTTCCTGGTTAACAGTCGCAGTGGCGCGGTTATTGTAGCATAATCTGAGATGTAACGGGACACGTACTGAGCCATCCCTAGAAGTGACTTTTCCTCATTGACATCCTCTGGCTTGCTCATCTCGTTGATCGCTTTGATCTTGTTTGGATCTGCCTTGACTCCGTTCTGGCTGAAGATTTGTTCTTAGAACTTAACCTCACTCTTTGAGAAACTGCATTTATCCTTGTTCAGGCGGACGTCGTGTTGCTGGAGCCGTTCCAGTACTCCGCGTATATTCTCTTCATGCTCCTGTTGGGTTCGTCCGAAGACGATGATATCATCTGAGATGTTTTTGCATCCAGGGAGACCTGTAAGTATTTCCTCAACTGCGTACTGGAAGATTTCAGACGCCGCGTTTATCCCAAACATCAGACGCTTGTATCGCCGGAGACCTACATGTGTGCTAAATGTAGTGATGTGACGGCTGTCTGGTGCCAGCTCTAGTTGGTCGTATCCAGGCCAAAGGTCTAACTTGGTGAACACTGTCGCTCCGTTGAGGTCTGCAACTAGGTCATCGATCGTTGGCATCAGGTGCTTCTCTCGCTTAACAGTTTTATTGGCCTCTCGCATGTCTACGCATATTCTTACTTGGCCAGAGCTCTTGGGAACTACGACTATGGGGCTCACCCACGGGGCTGGACCTGTGACTGGCTCGATGATGTCTAGTTCTTCTAGTCGCTTTAACTCTATCTCGACATCCTTCCTGACGTGGAAAAGAACTCGGCGATGCAGTTGTTGCCTACTCCTCCAAAGAGACTTGCGAATTCTCCGCTCGCGGGAAACTGGGTACTAGTCTCATCAGTTTTCAGTTGATTGATGATCTTAAGCAGGCCAAACTGTTTAGCGGTGTTGTAGCTAAGGAGGTTTCCTGACCTACCTTTAACGATATGCAAGGTTGTTTGGGTGCTGTTGGTGTTCGCGGATAGTTCTGCCTGGATAGTTCACATTAGAGGTAACGGGATTGATGATCCGTAGGAGAAATTTCGGCGCTTTGTTTTATTAGGAGCTCGTTTCTTGTTTTTGTATAGTTCCCTGAAGGCTTTGTCATCGATGAGATCAGCTGATATGGCGGAGTCTACCAACATTTCCACTTGTTTTCCGTCAATCGTGACTTTGCACATGGGTTGTTTGTAACGGCCTACAGTGTAAACGAATTCATCTTCTTCACTAGGGTCTTGATGCGTGACACGTTTCGCCAACTCGTTAGGGTTTGTTCTACAAACGCGGGCAAAATGGTTTAAATTGCCACATGAGCTGCACTTTCTGTTCTTCGCGGGGCAGGAGTCTTTCTGAGGGTATGTTCTACAACAGTTCCTACATTTTTGGTCTTTTCCGTCGTGTTTTTGGAACTGATAACGGTTGCGTGACTCATGGTGATTTTGCACGCGGCGCTGTTTGCCCTTGGCTTGTGCTGGCGTCCCCTTTTTCAGTGGTTTTACTGCGTTCACGGTTTTCTCCGGACTTTCGAAGTCCTTCGCTTGTCTTTCGCTCAGTTCTAGAGCTCTACCAGCTTTCATGAGACCGGCTAAGTCGGGATCCTCTCTCAGAGCTTTGCAAATTTGTCTGGATTTGCAAAATCGCTGGTCTTTGCTAGGCTTCTCCAACGTGTATGGACACTTTCTAGAGTTTCGCCATCCTCTTGCTTTGCTTGCCGGAAATTATGTACTTCGTATGTTACGTTGACTTGTGGAGAGAAGTGGGCGGTCAGTTTTTCGACGGCATTCTCCTAGTCC
>BLAZ01001251.1:643381-650881 GCA_014633955.1 Acropora tenuis
GGATTTCGAAGGGCAACTTTGTCAAGAATTTTTGCACTTGGCAATGCCTCTGTCACAGGGTTGGGTGGTGTCTCATTCACAGTGGTACCATGACTTGCTTTATTTCCATTTTGCATAATGGCGGAACACGGCTGTTATGAAAAACAGCAATCATGAAGTAATACATGTCGTGTATGTCACATTTCGTGCGTGTATGTCATGAAGTAGGAAAAAGGATAACAAGAGAGAGCAATAAAGAGAGCACATGGTCGACTTGTTGTGTCCTTCTTTCTGAACTAGTTTCCCTTCTCCAGTTAGTTAAACCTCCTCTAATTTATGTATTAAGAGGACACGACATTGGCGACGAGGACAAGCACGGCACAAGATGTCTTTTAGCGAAAATGGCGCTTGTAATGCGACTCCTAAGTTCGATTGTCACTCGGATCCCGCCACGTTGGGACCACGCTGGACGCGTTGGTTGACATCTTTTGAGTTGTTTGCGGATGAGAAAGGCCTCATTATCACTGAGAATCCAAACGCAACCACGAGGCAACGAAGAAGAGCAATGCTACACCACTTAGCAGGGCCAGACGCACAAGAAATCTTTTCTACTCTCCCGGACACCTGCGAAGCAACCGATTACGCTGCAGCTGTAACAGCATTAAATGGATATTTTCTTCCCAAAGTTAATGCGGCTTTCACCCCCCAGAAATTTCACCGACTCCAACAAAAGGAAGGTGAGACTCGCTCGCACGTTAGAAATCGCACAGCAGTGTGAAAGTGCAGACCGCCAAATTTCCAATCTCAGTGTAAGTGGGCCTATTAAAGAGGATGCAAACAGGGTTTACGAAACTCCTGAGCGACTCGATGGTAAACAAAACCGGAAGAAAAATAGAATCCAGTGTTATCGTTGTGGGTCGAGTCGGCACCTAGGTAGAGATCCAAAATGTCCTGCTAGGGGTCAGACCTGTAGGAAATGTAAAGGGAAAGACCATTTCGCCAGCGTCTGCAAAACCAGACCAAAGAAACGAGGAGTTAATCAAGTACAAGAAGACCTAGAAGCTAATGCGGAGCAAGTTGACTACGCTTTCAGAGTCACTAAGGGAGTTCACTCAAATGTAGTCAAGTTGTCGGTCGGTGGCGTAAAATTAGAAATGTTGGTCGTTCTGGAGCCACCAATAACATTGTTGATGAAGAAACCTGGGAGAATTTGAAAGTTAAGAAGATCAAATGTAAATCAGAAGCTGCTCCTATCGACAGAAAGTTATACACCTATGCATCCAGAAAACCCCTCCCACTGAAAGGTCGTTTTACGTGTGAAGTGTTGATTGGTAGAGGGAAAGCTCAAGCTGAATTCCTAGTCATTAAAGGAAAAGGAGTGCCACTCATGTGCAAAGATACTGCAATGAAGTTAGGTGTGCTGAAAATAGGTGTCGACATTTCTGCAGTTGCTGAAGCCAAGCAGACACTGCAGCAACAATTCCCAGAAGTATTTAGTGGGATCGGAAAGCTGAAGTCTAAGCAATTGACACTACACGTAGACCCAAATGTGAAACCCGTTGCTCAACCGTTGAGGTGAACCCCCTTCAACTTACAAGAGAAAGTAGAAAAGAAAATTCGAGAACTATTGGACTGTGACATCATAGAAGAAGTTGATGGACCTACACCGTGAGGGAACCCAGTGGTAATCATCCCAAAAGCGGATGGCGACATTCGTCTCTGCATTAATATGAAGCGAGCAAATGAGACCATATTACGATGTCGACACCCCATACCAACTGTCGATTAGCTGCTACACAGCATGAATGGCTCAAGGGTCTTCAGTAAGCTTGATTTAAAGTGGGGATTTCACCAGCTGGAGCTTAGTCCAGAGACGCGCCAGATTACCACCTTTGTGGCACACAGGGCTTCTACCGGTATAAGCGTCTGTTTTTTGGTGTGAGGTCAGCAATTGAGCTGTACCAGCATGAGATAACCACCGCTCTGGCTGGAGTAGAGAGCATTCACAATATTTCGACGATGTGTACATGGCCAGGACCAGAAAACTCACGACCAGCGCCTTCTTAAAACCATGGAATCTCAACGCTGACAAATTCCTGTTCAATGTGGATAGACTGGTTTTCATGGGAATCCTGCTGTCTGAAAAAGGAATCGGCCCGACGGAAGAAAGACCTAGATCCCTGAAGGAAGCAAGAGAGCCTGAAACCGCCAGTGAAGTTCGAAGCTTGCTAGGATTGGCTAATTACAGCAGCAGATTTATTCCCCATTTTGCAACACTGACAGAGCCATTGAGGAAGTTAACTAAAAAAGATGTTTCGTTCCACTTCGGACCAGAGCAAAAAGCTTCCTTCTAGTTGCTTAAGCGAACCATAGCTGAAGCAGGCACATTGGCATACTTTGACAAAAGTGCATCAACCAAGGTCGTTGAAGACGCAAGCCCTGTTGGCCTTAGAGCTGTGTTAAAGCAAAACCAGGATGCAGCATGGGTACCAATCTGCTATGCAAGCCGCAGCCTCACAGAGTGTGAACGGAAATACTCCCAGCTGGAAAAAGAGGCCTTTGCCCCCGTTTGGGCATGCTAGAGGTACCACGCATACATTTATGGAATGAGATTTGATTTGGTGACCGATCACAAGCCATTGGAAGTAATTTATGGACCTCGTTCCAAACCCAGCGCCCGCATTCGAACGTTGGGTAATTCGCCTACCGCCCTATGATTTCCGGGTCGTGTATGCTCCAGGACAGAGCAATGTGGCTGATCTCCTCTCATGCTTGCTCAGCCAGAACAAAATAACAGTTCATCAACATGATGCAGAAGAGGATGTTCGATTTGCAGCCATCAGTGCCACACCCGCGGCCCTAACCAGGAGAAAAGTTGAAGAGTCATCCGCAGTGGATGAAGAGTTGAAAGTCCTTAGAGAAGCAATTAAGACCGGTCGATATGAGAAATGTAAATCTTATGCACCAGCTGCGGGGGAACTGTGTGTGATCGGGCAGCTAGTCCTAAGGGCTAGCCGTATCGTACTACCAAGCAAGCTAAGGCCCCAAGCGATATCCTTAGCACATGAAGGACACTTGGGAATTGTTGGAACAAAGAAGAATTTGAGAAGTAAAGTATGGTGGCCTGGTATTGACAAAGCAGCAAAGAGGTTCTGCAAATCTTGCTATGGATGTCAATTGGTTGCACGTCCAAACCCACCAGAGCCATTGACGTCAACGACACTTCCGGAGGGTCCTGGGCAAGACCTGGCTATAGACCTACTGGGACCACTTCCATCCGGACACTCGATACTAGTTGTTGTTGACTACTATTGTCGCTAATATGAGTATGCAATCATGACATCAGCCACCACTGTGAAAGTAATTGACAACCTAGGAGAGACTTTTGGCCGCCACGGTCTTCCCATAACCATCAAGTCAGACAGTGGACCGCAATTCATCTCTGGAGAATTCCAGGAATACTGCGTGCAGAATGGAATCGTCCATCTCAAGACAATACCAAAATGGCCCCAAGCCAATGGGGAAGTTAAACAGCAAAACGCCTCCCTGATGAAGAGAATCCGCATTGCCCAAGCTGAAGGGATCGACTGGAAGAAAGAGGTATGATGATACGTGACGAAATGCCGAAGTATTGGTCACACCACCACTGGTAAAAGCCCCGCCGAATTGTTGTTCAATAGGAAGATGAGAGGGAAGCTGCCAGAGCTACAAGCCGATTGCTATCTAAACCTAGAAACTCGGGATAGAGACACAGAGGTGAAGGCAAAGACCAAAGCATATGCCGACAAAGCAGCGAATGCGAAACCATCAGATATTACAGTCGGCGATCAAGTGCTAGTAAGACAAGGGAGAAAAGACAAATTCTCAACGCCATTTAATCCAACGCCATATGGTGTGGTAAGCAAGACTGGCAACACTGTCATTGTAGAGGCTCCAGGTGGGACCCAATACTCAAGAAACACCTCTCATGTGAAGAGGTTTATGGGTGATGATCCTGTATCGTCACCTGGGACACCATCTCCCAGCCATGACGAAATTGTGATACCCACCGCGGTACCAAGCCAAGTATTAAGTGAATTGACGTCAGCAGCACCCGCCACACCACAGAGTGAACCTCCGACCGGGAGTACACTGTCAGCGCAAACAAGTGCAGAGGATGGAAACGAGGCAGTTGCCGCCGGTGGGGACATTGCAATTGATCGAGCAACAGTACCTAGCGCGCTAGCAACACTGAGGTTGCCTTAGAGACCTCAGAGGCAGAGGAGACCTCCAGAGAGATACAAAGACTATGTTTTGTAATAACGAACTCATTTCCTATGAGGTGTTTACTGAATGGATGAAGCAAAGAACTTTGTGACCTAGAGTTTAAAAGTTTGTTGAGGACACTTATTCGGAGACGATTTGAACTTTTGACTTTGTCCATTTGTCTATCGCATAAGAGTGTTTACCTTAAGATTTGAGTTTTTACACGTTCTGTTTAATTTATGCTCTAGTTCGAGGGATTGTGAGACTTTGTTTCCTCTGAGAAAAGGAGGGATGTCGTGTATGTCACATTTCGTGCGTGTATATCATGAAGTAGGAAAAGGATAACAAGAGAGAGGAATAAAAAGAGCACGTGGTCGACTTGTTGTGTGCTTCTTTCTGAACTAGTTTCGCTTCTCCAGTTAGTTAAACCTCCTCTAATTCATTTATTAAGAGGATACGACAATATATATTGCAAATGTGATTTCAAAATCCTTAATTAACCTGATTCCGTAAAACTTGGTTGTTCAGGTTTGTTTTCTCTGCATTAATTCAACAATTTTTTTTACAATTATCTGGTTCATAAAGAAATTTAAACAATATATACAGGGTGTATTTTGTCCATGTACAAGAAAAAGTATTTAATAAATTTGCTTTAAGTAAATACCACATATTCACCTTAGGGTTTTGGACCTGGCCATCTCTCCCCATAACTTCCACACTTGCATCTTCCATAGGGTTGGGTAGTGTCTTGGCCCCAGTGTCACAAATTCCGTTTTCCTTTCATACAGAAGAACATGGCTGTTAAATGGTGACAACCTGGGTTAATTATATTCTCTGATTTCAATTTTAAGAGATGTACTTTATAAATGATTAAAGCTTAATTTAAGAATGCATTATCTCCTCTGAATTTGGAAGCCTGTCATTCTCCAAAATTTCAGCATGTCTTAGCTCTTTAATACCACAGTGTCAAATGTTTCATATCCTTGCATCTGACTCTACTGTTATTATGGAAATGACGCAAGCTACAGTTTGTTATTGAGTAATGCAGTTTGTACATTATTGAAAACGGAATACATTATAAGCCCAGCTAAGGGGCCCAAAAACAAAGACAGAGATGAAATGTGGGCGCAGTAAATCAGCGTTGATACCAGCTTTGAGGTCTTTATTGTCAAGTTTACTCGAGTTTGGGTGATTTGTTTACCCCTTTAATAAATGTATTGTGTACAGTATCGATAATGAAATTCCAAGGATTAATGGGATTTAATTCCTCAACATATCTAGGTATTTCTCCTGATGCTCGAGATTAACTAGTATATCTACCTTAAGATTGACTAGAGTCTATCTTGCAATACCTCGGCATCCAGAGAGTTCTCATCTGCATCCGCAGCCTTTGGTAGTATTGTTTTAAACAGGCAAATTCTAGAGTTAGTACTTCTGCTGTTACTTTCCAGACGCCTTCTTTTCAAATCGGGTAAAACGGATGGAGAGACAGTTGTTTGTGAGGGACTCTGTCTGCGATAGATCTCTTTAACTCTGGAGCAAAATGCTTTTCGTCGGCGTTGTGACAAACGCTGTAAAACTTCGCTGTCTTCTGCATTATACACTTTACCAAAAGATAACGGGATCGACATATTGAAGTTGAAACAGCCCCAATGTCTTCTTCACGTACATTTATGTCTCCGTACTTTCTAACGACCTCGGCTATTCCTTCCTTTGACGATTTTTCACCAAACAGCTTCAAGTAAGGCTTGTTCATTTTTTCAATCAAATTTCTACAACAACGGCAAAAATCATCCAAGGATGCGGCTGCCATTACGACAGCCCTCTCGAAGCTACTTCGTTCGCAGCGGCAAAGTGTGGCAACTTTACCGGTGAAAAAGTTAGCGTGGGAACGAAAGTTTTTTGAAATCACTGAAAGCTTAGCAAGAAATATGTTTCATTCGTATATTTGAAACTGTGTTAGTTTGGTGTAATATGTTTACACATGACAGAGGTGCAGAAGGAAAATAATTCAAATCTACCTCCAAAACATTTCCCCTTCCTCCTTTCGTCTATGTTGACTTCCGTTTATAAGCCACAGCCAATGAAAATAAATATCTTTTTTGGAAGATTTCCGGTACGACCTGCTTCCGCCTAACGATTGTCTTACTGAGAGCCAATCAAAAAAATTATATTTTTTTTCTTGTCCCCAGAGTTCTCCCCGGCGACCCACCGCTGACCGAGGAGCCGGAGAACTCTGGGCTCGAGATTGCTATGCGATTCTTTTGGATTCTTTTCAACGCATTCTCCCTTCTGAATTAACGACTATCGTTAATTCTTAATTTGCTCTGAATTAACTATTATGGCTAATTTAGGGCACTGCGAATTTGATAGGGATGATGGGAGGTGGATATTTTTTTTGGAAAGGACTACCCTAATGTCTGGACACAGGACTCGAACATAGGATTACTCGCTAAACACTTTCTTCACCTAAACACTCGACCACCACACAGCTAACTGCAAAATCGGTGATTTTTCAACACTATATGTCCCGGTATTGTAAAATATACAGGGTTTCACGTGGAAAACGACACCCTCAGCGGTGAAGCGGACAAAAGTCGTTCCTATAGATCAGAAGGTTTGGGTTCAAATCCAGTCCATTGTAACTTTTTCTTCTTTTTTTATCCACACCACATGCAAGTCCTGGGACACAGTGCCCTAAATTAACGATAATAGTTAATTCAAAGCAAATTAAGAATTAACGGTTATCGTTAATTCAGAGAAGATACCGTGTTCTTCTGAACTTTCGCGCGCTTGAGCCCGCGATTACCACTGCGGGTCAGTAACTTCTCTTGGAAAGACAGGTCTCAAAAACCGCTGATTGGATGAGAACGCCTTTCAACGACGCGTGCGCAAGACGATAATCGCTGACTTATTGCGGGGATTAGAAGCAGCGCGGAATGGCGCCATGTTTAATAGTGGTTTCTATGTGGGTCTGTGAAATACTGTCCTTTGCTCGGGCAGTTTTAAGTGTATTTGCGGTTTTATTAACCGGGATTTATTAAGAAAGATTTGGTTCTCAACTAAGAGTATGAAGTGCTTTTAATGGGTGGCAGTTAATGAATGCCGATCACGGCGATGTGTTCTGTTGTGATTCTTCAATCCTCCCGACGATGAACAAACCTTTCGGCAACCTGGTTTCTGACATCGAAATTGCGGTACATCCCTTGCCCTGGGGTCCTCTGTCTGTGGTATCGCTGATGGTTTCTGTTTGGCATTCGCGTACACTGGAAGAAT
>BLAZ01001251.1:660881-663381 GCA_014633955.1 Acropora tenuis
TTAACATTTATTCAACACCATATTACCTTCCATTGTGACATCAAATGTTATCAGCAAGGCAAGATAATGAGATGCAGCGTTGAAAGTCATTTAGGAGGCTAAGGTGAATCGATGAACTTAATCTATTGTCTAAGGCCTTGAAGCCTCAATTGTACCTTTTACACCTTAGCGTTAGGAGTTTTGATCACCCTTTTGATGAATTCAAAAATGGTTTTTATTCCTTACGCTTTTCCTTCGCCTTTTAGGATGCTCGGAAACTTTTATTAATCGTCAATTAAACCTAGATTAGATCGATTTGAAATCTTGGGATATCGACTGATTAGGAAACTGTAAATGATAAGAAGTATCATCAACCTTCCTCTATTGCTAATCCTTTGAACAATTATTTCTATAAAATAGCTTCTGATCTTTCAACTTACCTACTTAAATCTAACCGCCATTTAAAATCATATTTAATTCAGTATAAGGAAAAACTTAGCTTTACCCAAGAATGGAAGTTGAGGTGTTTCTGTTGCTAGAAAGCCTCGACAGGAAAAAGTCTATTGGTATAGAGAAGGTCCATCCTTTTCTGTTATCTGTAGGAGGTTTAGAAAGCCTCTAACGCATCTAATCAACCCATCATTAATTCCAGGAAAGTTTCCTGGTCGCCTTAAGATTGCTAAGGTTGTTCCGGTCTTTAAACAGGGTTCTCACATGCTTTGTACTTATTATCGTCCAATCTCAGTGCACGCTGCATTGAGCAACTTTTTTTGAAAAATGCGTACTTAATCATTTAATGCTTTATATTTCTTTTCGTGATGTTTTTGCACCTAACCAGTATGGTTTTAGAACAGGAAAAAATACTACTGACTGTTTAGTTGACTTAATTGAACAAATTACTAAAAGTGTTGATAATGGTGAATTTGCTATAACGTGTAAGGCCTTTGATACTGTAAAACATTCCATTCTTTTATCTAAATGATCCTATTATGGAATCGTAGGCCTGGAAAATCTGTGGTTCAAGTCATATCTTCAACAAAAAATGCAAACAGTTTTTGTGAATTGTGGTTTCTTTTCAGATATTAAAGTTATTAAAGTAGGCGTACCACAGGGCTCTGTTCTCGCTCCAATTGTTTTTGTGATTTTTATTAATGATTTTAGCAGTGTCTCCTCATACTTTTCCACACGCCTCTTTGCTGATGATACATCACTCACTCTATGTGGGAAAGACCTTGACAGTCTGATTCATGCTATGAACATTGAACTTCCTAAGATATATGACTGGCTTTGTGCAAATAGGCTAACATTAAATTTGACCAAAACAAAATACATTATCTTCCAGCTTAG
Organism: Acropora tenuis; assembly: GCA_014633955.1. NCBI lineage: Eukaryota > Metazoa > Cnidaria > Anthozoa > Scleractinia > Acroporidae > Acropora > Acropora tenuis. The sequence continues at coordinate 662,208 of BLAZ01001251.1, forward strand.
GCAGAAATTAAATTCCAATCTTCATCTCCCTATAGTCTTGGTAGGTCAGCCTCTTGATGATTCCTTTAGTGTCAAATACCTTGGATTAATTATTGATTTCCATCTATCTTGGCATGATCACATTGAGTCTATTTGCTCCAAGATAAGTAAAAACATAAACGTTATGACTAAAGTAAAGAAACTGGTGTCTAAAGTAACCATTATTAATATGTCAGTACACACGTGGGTGTGTATTTGTATACTGTGTGTCTTATTCTTTTTTATCTTCTTAGTTGATTAGGTAATCTTTATATATTTCCAACTTTTACGGCAAGGTACTAGTTTAACTATTTTTGCCCTTTTCTCATTAAGTCTTGTTTACTTCTTTGTAAATCTGTTTATATTATTAGAGATTTAACTGTCTGTATCTATATCTGTAGGAGGCTAAGGAAGGTACAAATATCGAAAACACAACGAAAAAGCATCAAAATTTTTGTATTTGCTTCCTTTTGGAACACATTCTGTCTCGAGGCAAAATTAAAGTAATGACGCAAACTATTAAGGTAATCAAGTTTACAGTGGTAATGTTTGTGTCTTAATTAAGCTTAACTTGGTCATTACATTCTGACTTCCGGTGGAAAAATGTCTTGTATTTATCACAAAGAAACGCTAGCTATCGATTACATACAGGCAAAATGCTTTCGTTTTGGAGTTTTTATCTTGCATCCCATTTTGTCCCAGATGGAGTCTCACGCAACTATCGTCTAGTCCGACTCTTAAGCTTCTCTCATACTTAGCTACCTCCCGCGTGGATCCATAACTCGACGGACGCACGATAACCATGAACCAATGGTATAAAGATACTCACAGGCTGCTTTCGATGTGTGGGGGCCGCGGCATGCGATAACCGTTCTGCAATTCTGCTATAGTCCTGGCTTCTGACCAGCCCGGGTATGGAATGCCACCTGTTAATTGTCAACATTAAATTACCGTGTAAGTGCAGCATTAATCTTTTCTGATCTTGCCATGGAAATATGTGCCAATCACCTTTTGTTCCAAATTGAGAGGCGCGATTGCAACAATGTAGTTTCGTTTCTTAATTGTTTCCATTACCAGGTGTTTATATGGATTGCAAATGTGGACGAGTGCAAATTTAACTCTGATCGTTACAAAGAAGCTTCAAAGCTGAGTGCTT
>BLAZ01001251.1:692621-707494 GCA_014633955.1 Acropora tenuis
TTTTTTTTTTTTTCATTGGAGCGAAAACATAAGACAGAAAAGAAAAAGAAACAAACAGATCGTCAGTTTAAGGAAGCTTTACTGTATTTCTTTTTCTTTGCTTTTCGTGTTTTCTAGCTTATAGGTAAACTGATTTCGAAGAATAATATTTCTTATCCTTCGCCCAAAGCTCTAAAGTAGAACTAATCGTTACGATAAGCTGCTTTCGTGCACCGCAGTGCGCGTGTCGTAACTGATTGATAAAGTTAAATGAAAGTTAACGAGTACTCTCAAACTGAATGTAGGTATGTCTGGTAATATCAGTTGTCTACTATTCGCGCATGGTTTCTTCAATTGTTGCGTTTGCTTTAATTGCCGTTTCAGAGTTAAAGCAACAATCGCTGTAAAAACTGCGAACACAACAATCGTATAAAATCGTAGGTACGTTCAAAGTTGTGATGGAGTTAAGGTTAACGTTTGAAGTCATCGACTGTATGATTTTAAACTTTTTGTTTGGCATGTAGTGCAATTAAACTGATTTTATATAACTAGTGAGTAATCGTTTAACGACACTGACTGTTTGAGTGGGGATTTTTCTTGCTTTTGAGACACGGGCTTTCTCATAAAAACAAGACCACGGGTGTATAATTAAAATGCTTAACACACAAGCAGTAAATAAAGCGGAGAACTCAAGTATTGCTATACTTTAAAAACCCAGTATATAATGCCAACCTAGCGACGGCCTTACCCTGCTTTACATATAGTTTAAAAAAAATCCCGCTCGCAAAGAAAAAGAGCAACAGCAACAGCAAACACCAACAACAACAACAAAGAAGAATAGCAACAAAAAAAAAAAAGATTAAGAATGACGCATACTTACGACCTAATTAAGACCAATAATTCCATAAGAGCAAGTGAATGAGGCAAAGAAAAAAGAGAAACAAATGCGACATTAGTTTTTCAAACCTCTTTTGTAGCCCTTTTTTGTTTTACTTTCTACTCCTTTGTAGCAAACTAACTGGTGTTAATGTGCTTCAATAGTGGTCCTTCGCCCTAAACTCGAAAGTAGCACTAATCGTTACGATAAGCTGCCTTCGCACGCCGCATTGCAATTGCGCGTGTTGTAACTGATTGATAAAGTTAACTGAAAGTTAACGAGTACTCTCAAACTGAATGCACATCAAACAGGTACTCTTAGTTCTCTCTTATTGTAACGCATGGTTTCTTTAATCATTGCGTTTGCTTTAACTGCCGTTTTAGAGTTTAAGCTAAAATCGCAGAAGAAACTGCAAACACAACAATCGTAAAAGAATCGGAAGTACTTTCAAATTTGTGATGGAATTACGTTTAAAGGTTGAAGTCATCGACTGTATGATGATAAGTTTTTGCTTTGACATCTAGTGCAATAAAACTCTTGAAATAACTGGGGAGTGTTTTGACGATTCTCTGACTGTGTGAGTGAGTATTTTTGTCTTGCTTTCGATGAATGAGTCATCTCATAAGGAGAAGACCATGGGGGGATGATTAGAATGATTAAAAGATAAAGAGTAAAAGCTGAGAATTGAAGTATTCCTAGACTCCAAAAACCCCCTATATAATGCAAACCTTGCAGGGAGGCCGTAGTCACATGTATTTATCTTCACATGTAGTATTTATAAGAAAAAATAACATTTTCAAAAAAGAGATAAGAACGACGCATACTTACAATCTAATTGTGGCCAATGTTTTTTTTATTGGAGCGACAACATAAGACAGAGAAGCAAAAGAAACAAACAGATCGTTAGTTTGAGGAAGTTTTACTAAATATCTTTTTCCCTGCTTTCCATTTCATTCTGGCTCATAGGTAAACGGACTTCAAAGCGTATTATTTTTTCTTAACTTACAAGTAAGCAATGCTGTTAACTTTTACTCTGGTTGTCGCCCGGTCTATGGTTCTAGTGGTTCTGACATTCTTTGCCGTTTGGACTATTTTGCAGAGTTCGAGAAAGCTGTGCACTATGTTCTATTATGTGCTAGTCGAACAAGTCGTGACATTTTCTAATATTCCATCTGCAGACTAGTGTTGCTACGCTCCTAGTTCGGTGTGTCGCCCGAAGCTCTGCAGCTGAGCTGATTGTTGCGAGAAGCTGCCATTCCGAAAAGGCGAGCGTGTGCCGCAACTCATTATTAAAAGTTAAATAAAAGTTAACGAATACTCTCAAACGGAACATACGTCAGTCTGATGCTCTTAGTTCTCTATTAAAGTAGCCCATGGCTTCTGCATGCATTTGCTTTAATTGCCGTTTAAAAGTCCAAACTACAACCGCAGGAAAAACTGCAAACACAACAATCGTAAAAGAACTGAAACTGCGTTTAAAGTTTGAAGTTATGGACTGTCTGATTTTAAGCCTTTACTTTGACATTTAGTGTAAACTCGGTTTAAATAATTGGCATTATTAAATAAATAATCACACTAAGACCATGGGCACATGATTAGAATACTTAAAACACAATATTTAAGTCTTTCTAGACTCTAAAAATACCGCTTACAATGCAGAACTTGTAAGGAGCGCGGAGCCAGAGGTGTTTACATTCACATGTAGTAATGATAAGAGAAAGTAACACTTTTCAAAAAAAAAAAAAAAAGAATGACGCATACTTACAATCTAATTGACGCCAATTTTTTCATTGGAGCGAAGACATAACACAGAGAAACGAAAGAAACAAACATATCGTTATTTAGTTTGAGGAAGCTTTACTGTATTTCTTTTTCTTGCTTTTAGTTTTTTCTAGCTTGTAGGTATACTGATTTCGAAGGATATAGTTTCTTATCCTTCGCCCGAAGCTCTAAACTAGAACTAAACGTTACAATAAGCTGCTTTCGTGCACCGCAGTGCGCGTGTCGTAACTGATTGATAAGTAATATATCAAAGACGAGGAAGAGTGTTTTATCAGATATCCAAACACTAAGAGGTAGGTTGAAAAAACGAGGTGCAGCCGAGTTTTTTTAACCAACTTCGAAGTGTTTGGATATCTGATAAAACACTCTTTCGAGTGTTTGATATCGCTTCTCAAAGCATTGATAATTCTGGGAGAAAATCAAAGCAAAACTTCTCTGAATTTTATGATAATTAGGATCACATATCCAAACCTCCTTCACGGTAGTGATTTCCTTTGTTTTCTCTTCATGAATTATTAATGAGTTTGAGAAAGTTAAATGAAAGTTAACGAGTACTCTCAAACTGATGTAGGTAAGTAATATTAGTTGTGTACAATATTAGCGCATGGTTTCTTCAATTGTTGGGTTTGCTTTAATTGCCGTTTCAGAGTTAAAGCCACAACCGCTGCAAAAACTGCAAACAGAACAATCGTATAAAATCGTAGGTACGTTCAAAGTTGTGATGGAGCTAAAGTTAAAGTTTGAAGTCATCGACTGTATGATTTTAAACTTTTTGTTTGACATGTAGCGCAATTAAACTGATTTTATATAACTAGCGAGTAGTCATTTAACGACACTGACTGTTTGAGTGGGGTAATTTTTTTTGGGGGGTAATTTTGTTTGAGTGAGTAATTTTTTCTTGCTTTTGAGACACGGGCTATCTCATAAAAACAAGAACACTGGTGTATAATAAAAAAAAACTTAACACACAAATAGTAAAGCGGAGAACTCAAGTATTGCTATAATTTAAAAACCCCGTATATAATGCAAACCTAGCGACGGCCTTACCCTGCTTTGCATAGAGTTTAAAAAAAATCCAACACACAAAGAAAAACAACAACAGCAACAACAAACACCAACAACAACAACTAAGAGGAATAGCAACAAAAACAAACGTTAAGAATGACGCATACTTACGACCTAATTAAGACCAATAATTCCATAAGAGCAAGTAAATGAGGCAAAGAGAAAAGAGAAACAAATGCGACATTAGTTTTACAAACCTCTTTTGTGGCCCTTTTTTTTTGTTTTACTTTCTACTTCTTTGTAGCAAAGAGATTAACTGACCACGAGGCAAAATATGTTTCCTTAACTAACAAGTAACCTATGCTTTTAACTTTTACTCCGGTTGTCATCCGGTCTGTTTCTAGTCGTTCTGACACATTTGTCGTTTGGACTGTTTTGTGGACTTCAAAGAAGTTATGCACCTTGTTCTATTATGTGTTAGTCGAATGAGCTTGATCAGTTCCCATTTCCCGACAAACTGGTGTTAATGTGCTTCAATAGTGGTCCTTGTCCCTAAACTCGAAAGTAGCACTAATCGTTACGATAAGCTGCATTCGCACACCGCAGTACGCGTGTCGTAACTGATTGATAAAGTTAACTGAAAGTTAACGAGTACTCTTAAACTGAATGCACATCAAACTGGTACTCTTAGTTCTCTCTTATTTCAACGCATGGTTTCTTTAATCATTGCGTTTGCTTTAACTGCCGTTTTAGAGTTTAAGCTAAAATCGCAGAAGAAACTGCAAACACAACAATCGTAAAAGAATCGGAAGTACTTTCAAATTTCTGATGGAATTACGTTTAAAGGTTGAAGTCATCGACTGTATGATGATAAGTTTTTGCTTTGACATCTAGTGCAATAAAACTCTTGAAATAACTGGGGAGTGTTTTGACGATTCTCTGACTGTGTGAGTGAGTATTTTTGTCTTGCTTTCGATAAAGGGCGCATATTTAGAAAAATTAAAGCAGAAAGAGCGAAGCTGAGAATTTAAGTATTCCTAAACTCCAAAAACTTTCCTCATAATCCAAAACTTGTAAGGAGCCCGTAACCAGACGTATTTATGCTTACATAAAATAATTATAAAAGAAAGTAGAATTAAAAAAAATAATAATAATGAGGCATACTTACATTCTAATTGAGGCCAATTTTTGTCATGGGAGCGCAAACATAAGACGGAGAAACAAAAGAATAAAAAACAGATCATTAGTTTGAGAAAGTTTTACTGTATTTCTTTTTCTTTGCTCTCCATTTTTTTCTAGCTTATAGATAAACTGATTTCAAGGCGTACTATTTTTTTTTTAACTTACAAGTAACTAATGCTGTTAAATTTTACTTAGGTTGTCGCCCGGTCTATGGTTCTAGTGGTACTGATATTTTTTTGCCCTTTGAACTATTTTTTGGAGTTCAAAGAGGTTATGCGCCTTGTTCTATTATGTGCTAGTTGAATAAATTTAAACAGTTCCCCTTTCCTCCAAATTGGTGTTACTGTGCTTCTAGTGTGGTCCTTCGCCCGAAGCTCTAAAGTAGAACTAATCTTTACCATAAGCTGCTTTCGTGCACCGCAGTGCGCGTGTCGTAACTGATTGATAAAGTTAAATGAAAGTTAACGAGTACTCTCAAACTGAATGTAGCTAAGTCTGGTAATATAAGTTGTGTATATCATTAGCGCATGGTTTCTTCAATTGTTGCGTTTGCTTTAATTGCCGTCTCAGAGTTAAAGCCACAATCGCTGCAAAAACTGCAAACAGAACAATCGTATAAAATCGTAGGTACGTTCAAAGTTGTGATGGAGTTAAGGTTAAAGTTTGAAGTCATCGACTGTATGATTTTCAACTTTTTGTTTGACATGTAGTGCAATTAAACTGGCTTTATATAACAAGAGAGTAATATTTTAACGACACTGACTGTTTGAGTAGGGACTTTTTTCGTGCTTTTGAGACACGGGCTATCTCATAAAAACAAGACCACGGGTGCATAATTAAAATACTTAACACACAAACAGTAAAGCGGAGAACTCAAGTATTGCTATAATTCAAAAAACCCCGTCTATAATGCAAACCTAGAGACGGCCTTACCCTGCTTTGCATAGAGTTTAAAAAAAATCCCACACACAAAGAAAAACAGCAACAGCAACAGCAAACAAGAATAGCAACAAAAAAAAAACGTTAAGAATGACGCATACTTACGACCTAATTAAGACCAATAATTCCATAAGAGCGAGTAAATGAAGCAAAGAGAAAAGAGAAACAAATGCGACATTAGTTTTACAAACCTCTTTTGTGGCCCTTTTTTTTGTTTTACTTTTTACTTCTTTGTAGCAAAGAGATTAACTGACCACGACGCAAAATATGTTTCCTTAACTAACAAGTACCCTATGCTGTTAACTTTTACTCCGCGGTTGTCACTTATTCTGTTTCTAGTCGTTCTGACACATTTGTCGTTTGGACTATTTTGTGGACTTCAAAGAAATTAGGCACTTTGTTCTATTATGTATTAGTCGAATGAGTTTGAACAGTTCCCATTTCCCGACAAACTGGTGTTAATGTGCTTCAATAGTGGTCCTTCTTCCTAAACTCGAAAGTAGCACCAATCGTTACGATAAGCTGCATTCGCACACCGCAGTGCGCGTGTCGTAACTGATTGATAAAGTTAACTGAAAGTTAACGAGTACTCTCAAACTTAATGCACATCAGTCTGGTACTCTAAATTCTCTGTTATTGTAACGCATGTTTTTTTTAATCTTGGCGTTAACTTTGCTTTAACTGCCATTTCAGAGTTAAAGCTAAAATTGCAGAAGAAACTGCAAACACAACAATCGTAAAAGAATCGGAAATACTTTCAAATTTGTGATGGAATTACGTTTAAAGGTTAAAGTCATCGACTGTATGATGAAAATTTTTTGCTCTGACATCTAGTGCAATAAAAACTCTTGAATTAACTGGGGAGTGTTTTGACGATTCTCTGACTGTGTGAGTGAGTATTTTTGTCTTGCTTTCGATAAATTAGTCATCTCATTAGGAGAAGACCATGGGGAGATGATTAGAATGATTAAAAGATAAACAGTAAAAGCTGAGAATTGAAGTATTCCTAGACTCCAAAAAACCCCTATATAATTCAAACCTTCCAGGGAGGCCGTAGTCACATGTATTTATCTTTATATGTAGTATTTATAAGAAAAAATAACACGTTCAAAAAAGGGATAAGAATGACGCATACTTACAATTATCTAATTTAGGCCATCATTTTTTTTTTCATTGGAGCGACAACATAAGACAGAGAAGCAAAAGAAACAAACAGATCGTTAGTTTGAGGAAGTTTTACTGAATTTCTTTTTCCTTGCTTTCCATTTCTTTCTAGCTCATGGGTAAACGGACTTCAAAGAGTATTATTTTTTCTTAACTTACAAGTAACCAATGCTGTTAACTTTTACTCTGGTTGTCGCCCGGTCTATGGTTCTAGTGGTTCTGACATTCTTTGCCGTTTGGACTATTTTGCAGAGTTCGAGAAAGCTGTGCACTATGTTCTATTATGTGCTTGTCGAACAAGTCGTGACATTTTCCATATTCCAGGTGCAAACTGGTGTTGCTACGCTCCTAGTTCGGTGTGTCGCCCGAAGCTCTGCAGCTGAGCTGATTGTTGCGAGAAGCTGCCATTCCGAAAAGACGAGCGTGTGCCGCAACTGATTATTAAAAGTTAAGTAAAAGTTAACGAATACTCTCAAACGGAACATACGTCAGTCTGATGCTCTTAGTTCTCTATTAAAGTAGCCCATGGCTTCTGCATGCATTTGCTTTAATTGCCGTTTAAAAGTTCAAACTACAACCGCAGGAAAAACTGCAAACACAACAATCGTAAAAGAATTGTAACTACGTTTAAAGTTTGAAGTTATAGACTGTCTGATTTTAAGCTTTTCCTTATACATTTAGTATAAACTCGGTTATAATAATTGGCATTGTTAAATAAATAATCACACTAAGATCATGGGCACATAGAATAATTAAATTAGAATAATTCAAACACAAAATTTAAGTCTTTCTAGACTCTAAAAATACCGCTTACAATGCAAAACTTGTAAAGAGCGTGGAGCCAGAGGTGTTTGCATTCACATGTAGTAATAATAAGAGAAAGTGACACTTTTCAAAAAAAAATAAGAATGACGCATACTTACAATCTAATTGACGCCAATTTTTTCATTGGAGCGAAGACATAACAAAGAGAAGCGAAAGAAACAAACAGATCGTTAGTTTGAGGAAGCTTTACTGTATTTCTTTTTCTTTGCTTTTTGTTTTTTCTAGGTTAGAGGTATACTGATTTCGAAGGATATAGTTTCTTATCCTTCGCCCAAAGCTCTAAAGTAGAACTAATCGTTACGATCACCTGCTTTCGTGCACCGCAGTGCGCGTGTCGTAACTGATTGATAAAGTTATAATAAATGAAAGTTCACGAGTACTCTCAAACTAAATGTAGGTACGTCTGGTAATATCAGTTGTCTACTATTAGCACATGGTTTCTTTAATTGTTGCGTTTGCTTTAATTGCCGTTTTAGAGTTAAAGCCACAATCGCTGCAAAAACTGCGAACTCAACAATCGTATAAAATCGTAGGTACGTTCAAAGTTGTGATAGAGTAAAGGGTAGAGTTTGAAGTCATCGACTGTATGATTTTAAACTTTTTGTTTGACATGTAGTGCAATTAAACTGATTTTATATAAGTAGCGAGTAATCGTTTACCGCGAGCTGACTGTTTGAGTGGGGATTTTTTCTTGCTTTTGAGACACGGGCTATCTCATAAAAACAAGACCACGAGTGTATAATTAAAATACTTAACACACAAACAGTAAAGCGGAGAACTCAAGTGTTGCTATACTTTAAAAACCCCGTATATAATGCAAACCTAGCGACGGCCTTACCCTGCTTTGCATACAGTTTAAAAAAAATCCCACACACAAAGAAAAACAACAACAGCAACAACAAACACCAACAACAACAAAGAAGAATAACAACAGAAACAAACATCAAGAATAACGGATACTTACCACCTAATTAAGACCAATAATTCCATAAGAGCGAGTAAATGAAGCAAAGAGAAAAGAGAAACAAATGCGACTTTAGTTTTACAAACCTCTTTTGTAGCCCTTTTTTTCTTTTACTTTCTTCTTCTTTGTAGCAAAGAAATTAACTGACCACGAGGCGAAATATGTTTCCTTAACTAACAAGTAACCTATGCTGTTAACTTTTACTCGTGTTTCCACCCATTATGTTTCTAGTCGTTCTGACACATTTGTCGTTTGGACTATTTTGTGGAATTCAAAGAAGTTATGCACTTTGTTCTATTATGTGTTAGTCGAATGAGCTTGAACAGTTCCCATTTCCCGACAAACTGGTGTTAATGTGCTTCAATAGTGGTCCTTCTTCCTAAACTCGAAAGTAGCACTAATCGTTACGATAAGCTGCAGTCGTACACCGCAGTGCACGTGTCGTAACTGATTGATTAAGTTAACTGAAAGTTAACGAGTACTCTCAAACTGAATGCACATCAAACTGGTACTCTTAGTTTTCTCTTATTTTAACGCATGGTTTCTTTAATCATTGCGTTTGCTTTAACTGCCGTTTTAGAGTTTAAGCTAAAATCGCAGAAGAAACTGCAAACACAACAATCGTAAAAGAATCGGAAATACTTTCAAATTTGTGATGGAATTACGTTTAAAGGTTGAAGTCATCGACTGTATAATGATAAGTTTTTGCTTTGACAGCTAGTGCAATAAAAACTCTTGAATTAACTGGGGAGTGTTTTGACGATTCTCTGACTGTGTGAGTGAGTATTTTTCAGTGTCTTGCTTTCGATAAATGAGTCATCTCATAAGGAGAAGACCATGGGCGCATGATTAGAATGATTAAAACATAAATAGTAAAAGCTGAGAATTGAAGTATTCCTAGACTCCAAAACCCCCCTATATAATGCAAACCTCCCAGGAAGGCCGTAGTCACATGTATTTTTCTTCACATGTAGTATTTATAAGAAAAAATAACACTTTCAAAAAAGGGATAACAATGACGCATACTTATACAATTATCTAATTTAGGCCATTTGTTTTTTTTTCATTGAAGCGACAACATAAGACAGAGAAGCAAAAGAAACAAACAGATCGTTAGTTTGACGAAGTTTTACTGAATTTCTTTTTCCTTGCTTTCCATTTCTTTTTAGCTCATGGGTAAACGGATTTCAAAGAGTATTATTTTTTCTTAACTTACAAGTAAGCAATGCTGTTAACTTGTACTCTGGTTGTCGCCCGGTCTATGGTTCTAGTGGTTCTGACATTCTTTGCCGTTTGGACTATTTTGCAGAGTTCGAGGAAGATGTGCACTATGTTCTATTATGTGCTAGTCGAACAAGTCGTGACAGTTTCCACATTCCATCTGCAAACTGGTGTTGCTACGCTCCTAGTTCGGGTGTGTCGCCTGAAGCTCCGCAGCAGAGCTGATTGTTGCGAGAAGCTGCCATTCCGAAAAGACGAGCGTGTGCCGGAACTGATTATTTAAGTTAAATAAAAGTTAACGAATACTCTCAAACTGAACATACGTCTTCTGATACTCTTAGTTCTCTATTAAAGTAGCCCATGGCTTCTGCATGCATTTGCTTTAATTGCCGTTTAAAAGTTCAAAATACAACCGCAGGAAAAACTGCAAACACAACAATCGTAAAAGAATTGTAACTACGTTTAAAGTTTGAAGTTTTAGACTGTCTGATTTTAAGCTTTTCCTTTGACATTTAGTGTAAACTCGGTTTTAATAATTGGCATTATTAAATAAATAATCACACTAAGATCATGGGCACATGATTAGAATAATTCAAACACAAAATTTAAGTCTTTCTAGACTCTAAAAATACCGCTTACAATGCAGAACTTGTAAGGAGCGCGGAGCCAGAGGTGTTTACATTTACATGTAGTAATAATAAGAGAAACTAACACTTTTAAAAAAAAAATTAAGAATGACGCATACTTACAATCTAATTGACGCCAATTTTTTCATTGGAGCGAAGACATAACACAGAGAAACGAAAGAAACAAACAGATCGTTAGTTTGAGGAAGCTTTACTGTATTTCTTTTTCTTTGCTTTTCGTTTTTTCTAGCTTATAGGTAAACTGTATTATTTCTTATCCCTCGCCCAAAGCTCTAAAGTAGAACTAATCGTTACGATAAGCTGCTTTCGTGCACCGCAGTGCGCGTGTCGTAACTGATTGATAAAGTTAAATGAAAGTTAACGAGTACTCTCAAACTGAATGTACATGCATCAGTCTGGTATTCTTAGTTCTCTGTTATTGTAACGCATGGTTTCTTTAATCTTGGCGTTTGCTTTAGCTTCCGTTTCAGAGTTTAAGCTAAAATCGAAGAAGAAACTGCAAACACAACAATCGTAAAAAAATCGGAAGTACTTTCAAATTTAGTGATGGAATTACCTTTAAAGGTTGAAGTCATCGACTGTATGATGATAAGTTTTTGCTTTGACATCTAGTGCAATAAAACTCTTGAAATAACTGGCGAGTGTTTTAACGATACTCTGGCTGTGTGAATGAGATTTTTTATCTCTTGCTTTCGATAAATGAGTCATCTCATAAAGAGAAGACCATGGGGCATAATTAGAATGATTAAAACACAAAGAGTAAAGCTGAGAATTTATTATTTATTCCTAGACTCCAAAAAAACCTCATATAACGCAAATCTTGCAGGGAGGCCGTAACCAGACGTATTTATCTTCACATAAAATAATTATAAGAGAAAGTAACAAGTTCAAAAAAATTCTAATTGAGTCCAGTTTTTGTCATGGGAGCGCAAACATAACACACAAACAAAAAAAAATTAAAATTAAAACAGATCATTAGTTTGAGGAGGTCTTACTGTATTTCTTTTTCTTTGCTCTTCATTTATTTCTCACTTATCGGCAAACTTACTTCGAAGCGTAATTTTTTTAACTTACAAGTAACCTAAGCTGTTAAATTTTACTCTGGTTGTCGCCCGGTCTAGGGGTCTGGCTAGTGGTTGTGACATTTTTTGCCGATTGAACTATTTTTTAGAGTTCGAGGAAGTTATGCGCTTTGTTCTATTGTGTGTGAGTCGAGAAAGTTTTAGCATTTTCCATATCCCTGCAAACTGGTGTTGCTATGCTTCGAGTTCGGTCTGTCCCTCGAAGCTATGTAGTAGAACTAATTGTTCGCGAGAAGTTGCCATTGCGGAACGCAGTGCGTGTGCCGTAACTGATCGTTAAGTTAAATGAAAGTTAACAAGTACAGTTATCTCAAACCGAAGGTAAGTCAGTCTGCTTATCTTAGTTGTCTATTAAAGTAGTGCATGGTTTCTTCAATCGTTGGGTTTGCTTTAATTACCGATTCAGAGTTAGAGCCATAATCGCAGCAAAAACTGCAAACATAACAATGGTATAAAATCACATGTACGTTCAGATTTGTGATGGAATTACGGTTAAAGTTTGAGGTCATCGACTGTATGATGTTAAGCTTTTTCTTTCACATCTAGTCCAATTAAACTCGTTTGAAATAACTGGCGAGTTTTTTTGTTTTTGTTTTGTTTTGTTTTTTAGGACACTCTCCATGCGCGAGTGAGGATTTTTTTCTCGCTTTGGAGACACGTGCCATCTCATAAAAACAAGACCACGGGTGCATAATTAAAATACTTAACACATAAACAGTAAAGCGGAGAACTCAAGTATTACTGTACTTTAAAAAGCCCGTATATAATACAAACCAAGCCAAGACCCCCCAAAAAAGGTTTTTTTGTACCAATTGGAGGGCCCAGTGCTATCGTGAATTTTTTTTAATCTACCTTTGTTGAATTTTATGAAAGTCCATGATATCAATGCTGAATCGGTAGCTTTTCTGGTGAAATGAGATAAAATTTGAAGGGGGTGGGGTATCCAGTAGGATAAAAAATCTGGCAATTTTTGCATAATGCTCGATATTAAAAACATAATTTCTTTGGACCATGACATCCGCAAGAAGTGATACTTGGACATGTTATGTATATCTATTAGACCTTTGTTTCCAGCAAGTCACATGTGTTTATTTCGTTTCAGTGGCAACGAATACCGTACAAACGGTATTTTTCGCCTTTGAATGTTTTTTTTCCGCATAGCGAGATCATGAAGTTTGCTTTCTAACTTTGATGTACTCATAATGGCCCAAATTCTGTTTCATTTTAATAAGTATTCAAGTCATAACCTATTACAAGGTGAAGTGACATCAGTGAAATATTGCTTCATAGTGAATGTCAATAGTTGCCAAGAAACTGCTGCTATATTTATAAATAGGGAAAAGTATCGAAAAATTCGTATCTTTTGACGATTTAGCGGAAATCAAACTATACTTGGACATTTTATGGTACGCTATTGGTTATTCATATTAAAATATTTAACTGATTTGGTTACCATGAGAACAGTTACCAAGGAAACAGGATACTTTCCCTTGTACAGCCAAATTGCGATATTCGCCGAATATTTTGTATGTTTTTTCGACGAAATAGAATATTAACAGTTATTCGTTTACATCAGTCGTTAATTACATCAGGTGTAATCAGATTAGCTATAGGTTGTAATGATCGCCCTTAAGTCAGTCTGATAAACCTCCCCGTCCACGGCAGTTTCACTAAAAGATCTTCTGTTACTGCTCAAATAAACCAGCTTACTGGTAAACTTGCGGAGGACTTCGGCTCACCCAAGTGATACGCAACAGCTGATTCAGTAAAACTAAGGATATATTGTTTTCCTCTAACTAGATTTACTTCCTTAAAGGCGACACGATATTTCATGACAAAAGCCTTGCCTGCTATCGCAGTTATCATCAACATCTTGATCATCAGGCACGACATCATCATCGTCGCACCTGTTGTTGCAATCCCGAAGGCGACAGAGGTCAGCGCATTTCAGGCCATCTGCCATGCAGGAGCATGATGGAAGCTTACAGGACCTGCTGCATTGGCAAGACAACAGTTCCAAAGCTGCCTTCGGGGCTGGTAGACCACCCATCCAATCAATCGCCAGCCTGCCATCTTCAGTGCATCAGCCACATCCAAGAGGCGAAGGTAGTTCGGGGCGTCGTTGAACACCTCGTTTCCAAATTGCGGCCAAGTAGTTAGCTCTCAGTGCAAGCTTGCGAAGTGAGTCGTGACAGGGGGGTAGCTGATTGCAATCAACATCCCCTTTCTTCAAGCAGAACAACCGGTATTGCAGCTCGTTGACTTTGTTTGTTCCCACATTCTTACAGTACATAGCACAGGTAAACCTTTAGAGGTCACGATAGAGCTCGTTAGACAGCTGCTATTCCCTTCCAAGTCCCTGGAATACTTTCTGGAACCCTTGATCTTGTGCCATGATCCGAAACACTAGTACCTTCCCCCGTCCCTAAACGCACTAACTGTATCACAGCCAGTAAATGCATGGAATCCCGGCAATGATCTGCATGTACTTGCTTCAATTCGCTAGACTATCCTTGAAACATCTAAGTACTTTACTCTTGTCTGGGAGCTGAATTTGATGAACATGGAGGACAGAATAAAACTCTTGAAAGCCAAGCACAGTACCAAGACATCTGTATCTTCGGATACGATTATTACCGCAAACTTTGATCTCGCAGCATGAGCTGCATGCAACAGTAACCTGCTGTCCGGTTCTTCTTGAGATGAGTCGAGATCAGTCAGACGTTCAACCACTCCGGATGGTAGCTAGGCTTTTCTGCCACAGGTGAGCGTCTTCCCTGATAATTTGTCTGCATACTTTTCCTTCTGCCATTCCTTAGTTAGAAAGACTATCAATAGAGAGATTAAGCATGAAGTTTACGGCAAACGGCAAACGGCAAACGGCAAACGACAAGATGAAATTTTCTTTTTGCCAAAACAAGGAGGAACTTGATTTATTTAAGCTCCCTTCCTGTCTGCTACCTAGATATATCCAGTAACTTCTTAAAAGAGTGAGACAAGTTGAAAAACGTAAATTTTCATGCTTTTATGACACGCAGCTGCCTACTGTTTGCCGTTTGCCGTAAACGTCATGCTTAACCTCTCTAATGCTTGCTTGTTACGTGAACGGCACAGAAATGTTTGCCATTGTTTGACCTTGTGATCAGCTTGGAGGTTACGAAACTCGCTTCCTGAACCTTCCCCTCTGTTCTCTCGTTCTGCGTTCT
>BLAZ01001251.1:713646-716146 GCA_014633955.1 Acropora tenuis
AAAAAAAAAAAAAAAAAACAGTCGGAAAAACAACAATAACACCAACAACAACAAACAAGAATAACAATTAAGAAAAGCAAAACTTAAGAAAGACGCATACTTACCAGCTAATTAAGGCCAATAGTTCCATAAGAGCGAGTAAATGAAACAAAGAGAAAAGAGAAATAAACAGGACGTTAGTTTTAAAAAAAACCTCTTTTGTGGCCCTTTTTTTCTTTTACTTTCTACTTTTTTGTACCAAAGAGATTAACTGACCGCGAGGCGAAATATGTTTCCTTAACTAACAAGTAACCTATGCTGTTTGTTTGGACTATTTTGTGGACTTCAAAGAAATTATGCACTCTGTTCTATTATGTGTTAGTCAAATGAGTTTGAACAGTTCCCATTCCCCAACAAAATGGTGTTACTGTGCTTCTTTCGAGGTCCTTCGCCAGAAACCCTAAAGTAGAACTAATCTTTACGATAAGCTGCATTTATTCTGTGGACTTCAAAGAAATTATGCACTTTGTTCTATTATGTGATAGTCGAACGAGTTTGAAGAGTTCCCATTTCCTGACAAATTGGTGTTAATGTGCTTCTATTGTGGTCCTTCGCCCGAAGCTCTAATCTTTAAGATAAGCTGCATGCTTTCGCGCACCGCAGTGCGCGTGTGGTAACTGATTGTTAAAGTTAACTGAAAGTTAACGAGTACTCTCAAACTGAATGTACATCAGTCTGGTACTCTCAGTTCTCTGTTATTGTAACGCATGGTTTCTTTAATCTTGGCGTTTGCTTTAACTGCAGTTTCCGAGTTTAAGCTAAAATCGCAGAAGAAACTGCAAACACAACAATCGTAAAAGATTCGGAAGTACTTTCAAATTTGTGATGGAATTACCTTTAAAGGTTAAAGTCATCGACTGTATGATGATCAGCTTTTGCTTTGACATCTAGTGCAATAAAACTCTTGAAATAACTGGGGAGTGTTTCGACGATTTTCTAATTGTGTGAGTGACTGTTTTTGTCTTGCTTTCGATAAATGAGTCATCTCATAAAGAGAAGACCATGGGGGCATAATTAGAATGATTAAAACACAAAGAGTAAAGCTGAGAATTTACGTATTCCTAGACTCCAAAAAAACCCCATATAACGCAAACCTTGCAGGGAGGCCGTAACCAGACGTATTTATCTTCACATAAAGTAATTATAAGACAAAGTAAAACTTTCAAGAAAGTTGATAAGGTCGCATACTTACAATCTAATTGAGTCCAGTTTTTGTCATGGGAGCGCAAACATAACACAGACAAACAAAAGAAAATAAAACAGATCAATAGTTTGATGACGTTTTGCTTTATTTCTTTTTCTTTGCTCTCCATTTATTTCTCGCTTATAGGTAAACTGACTTTGAAGCGTATTTTTTTTTTTTTTTGTTAACTTACAAGTAACCTATGCAGTTAAATTTTACTCTGGTTGTCGCCCGGTCTAGGGTTCTAGCTAGTGGTTGTGATATTTTTTTCCCGTTTGAACTATTTTGTAGAGTTCGAGGAAGTTATGCGCTTTGTTCTATTGTGTGTGAGTCGAAAAAGTTTTAACATTTTCCACTGATATCCCTGCAAACTGGTGTTGCTATGCTTCTAGTTCGGTCTGTCCCTCGAAGCTCTGTAGTAGAGCTAATTGTTCGCGAGAAGTTGCCATTGCGGAACGCAGTGCGTGTGCCGTAACTGATCGTTAAGATTAAATGAAAGTTAACAAGTACAGTTATCTCAAACCGAAAGTAAGTCAGTCTGCTAATCTTAGTTGTCTATTAAAGTAGTGCATGGCTTCTTCAATCGTTGCTTTTGCTTTAATTGCCGATTCAGAGTTAGAGCCATAATCGCAGCAAAAACTGCAAACACAACAATGGTATAAAATCACATGTACGTTGAGATTTGTGATGGAATTACGGTTAAAGTTTGAGGTCATCGATTGTATGATGTTAAACTTTTCCTTTGACATCTAGTCCCATTAAACTCGTTTTGAATAACTGACGAGTTTTTTTTTTTTTTTTTTTTTTAAGGACACTCTCCATGTGCGAGTGAGGATTTTTTTTCTCGCTTTGGAGACACGTGCCATCTCATAAAAACAAGACCACAGGTGCATAATTAAAATACTTAACACATAAACAGTAAAGTGGAGAACTCAAGTATTACTGTACTTTAAAAAGCCCGTATATAATACAAACCTAGTAGTCCATGGGCCAAGACCCCCAAAATAGGGTTTTTTGTACCAATTGGACGGCCCAGTGCTATCGTGAATTTTTTTAAATCTACCTTTGTTGAATTTTATGAAAGTCCATGATATCAATGCTGAATTGGTAGCTTTTTTGGTGAAATGAGCTAAAATTTGAAGGGGGTGGGGGTATCCAGTAGGATAAAAAATCTGGCAATGTTTGCATAATGCTCGACATTAAAAAAATAATATCTTTGGACCATGATATCTGCAAGAAGTGATACTTGGACATGTTATGTATATCTATTAGACCTTT
>BLAZ01001251.1:723996-728996 GCA_014633955.1 Acropora tenuis
AGACTTTAGTGTGTTAGAAAGAACTGTCAGAAATTCAGCAAGTTTGCCAATTTTTAAAAAGTGTCTTTTTTCTGCTTTTTATAATTAAGTTTCTTTTGTTGTTTTGTTTTTATTTTCTTTTATTTATTTATTTACTTATATTTTCTTTTCTTTTTTTTTTAATCTTGTAGTGGATATATTTTAATTATTATATATATTTCGATTATAGCTCGATATTTTTAAATTCTAATTGTAATTGTATCACTATATAATATACATCAAGTAGTTAGGACCTCTACGTAAACCACTTGTAGTGATGGAGCTTCCTAATAACAGATTGTTAATATTATTAAAAGAACCTAACCATTTTATCTGGTGGTGTTATGGCCTGAAAATACAAAAAAAATAAATAAGTAAATCAATCAATCAATCAAAAAAAAAATAAAAAAAATCAAAACTATTGTTAGACATGACATACTTGCTGCCAAAAAATCATACCTGGCCCACTACTAACTGGATGAGAAGTGTCGATTGAGTAGGCAACTTTGAGCTGTAACTGCATGCATGAAGGTTATGAACCAGGTATACTGCATGAACCACCATGTCAAGGATCTGTCATTGTTTACCATTCATTAACTAATATATCTTTGTTTACAAAATGGCTAAGTTATTCTATACTTACATCTTGAAATTTAAGTTCTTGCCTTTTCTTTTGGTGTGCTGCTGCTGTATTATTGGAATTGCCTCGACAACTTCTACGTTCGTCAAGGCCTCTCCCCCATGCACAACTTTAAGGGCTTTCTCGGGACGATCTTCAGCACCTGACACATTTTCCACACCAATTATTCGACTGAGCTCAAACTAAACCTGTAAAAGCCAATAAAGGATTTAAAAAATATTGAACCATAGCATACACAGCATACACAGTAGTTTTCATAGCAGTTATTTTGAACCATAACATACACAGCAGTTATCATAGAGGTGTTTAAAATCTATAGGGAGCTCCAGCAACAATCCTAATACGCATAGCTTTTTCTTCAATGTTCTTTCTTTAATGCTTTGTGATATCGGGAAGGGCGTATGGTCGTGAAGATTTTTCTTTCTATCTTCTCCTTGGATGAATTTTAGCCACAAAAAGTCAAAACAAAACACTAAGCAGGGAGAGAAGAGAGTCATTTTTATTTTGGTCCCATAAAAACCTCTGAGACCTGGGAAAAGACAGATTTTCTGATATACAAACAGAAAATTCACTCACAAGAGTTGGGTTTCCAAGGTAGGGACGCAAATCCAATACTTATTTGGATGAATATGCCTCTTGTGTTGTAAATTTTATTCTCATCTAAAAAGTGTCTTTCACAAGATTTGCGTATGCTTCTGATGACAAAGTCCCTTCCTCAGCAGTGGAAAGAAGTTCAAAGTTTCGTCTTTTATCAACTTCATCATCCTTTTCTGAAGTGGAAACTCTTGCTTTTTGTTTTAAAGTTGGATTTCCGCTGTGTGGACCAGATGTCTCGAAGGCCTTTGAGCTCCTGAACATGGATTTTATGAAAAGACTTGATCTAAGGAAGTATATAGACCATTTAATTTTATTCAATGGGTATTTGCAACATGGCACGCGCTACCCCGGAAAATGTGATAATTTCCTAGAAGGGATACTCACTCACAAAAAAAAGCGATGAGGTCATGAAATACATAAATACAATAGTAGTAAATGCTCAATTTAAACAATCATTGTGGTCTCTCCTACTGCAGTTGCATAACATAGTCCCTCACCTAGGATTCACTGATCAACAGTTTAGAATGATTAACAGTTTCTTTTCTTTTTTTTTTTTCTTTTTTGCTTTGTTGTTATAAGTTTATCTTTAACAAAAGAAGACAAAATGACAAAACATACCCAATAGCTGGATGGACAAGAATCTCTTAAATCTGGGAACTTGTCACAGATGCGGATAGCCATTCATTGTAGTTCCCCTGAAGTGGATCTTTACCCAATGCAGATTAAAAAGCCCCAATGTCAGAAATGAGCTGTTTTCTCACAGAGAGCAATTGCATGGTTTGAAGAAATGGCTCCCTAGCTCCACTCTGATAGCGAACCGATCTGGAAATTTAACAGTCTATCGAAACACTACAACCGAGAACACAAAACCGGCGACAATCAGCCAGCTTGGACGATGTCGAATCGTTTATTGGTCCATGAAGAAAAGGTAGAACGACTCGAGATTTCGATGAAGGTAGAAAACGGTCCGATTTGCAAACGGCGCAATGCTGCTAAGTTTCTCTTACGTACCAAAGAAGCGGGTAAGATCACACCATGAGGCAATTTTGGCCAGTGCGAAGGATTCAGCTGAAGCTTTACTCGGCGAATCGATTATTTAGATGTGGTAAAAAAAAAAAAAAACTCAGTGAAAGCAAACCTGAAAAAAAACAATCGGCGAGGACTTTGAGCTTTTCCTGGACATGGATGATCTCTCCGTGGCAGATGCTGGTTTAGATGGGGGTCAGAGGTCACATATTATTTGAAAAGTTTTCAGTGGTAAGATTACTGGTAAGATTGCAATAACTAAAAATGGGCTAATCAATTTTTTTTTATGATAGTGTTTAATAGCGTTTAATAGCTTATCGTATCAATTCGATGATGTTGTTTCACTCGTGACTTTTTTTTTATTTTGTTTTGTTTTGTTTTGTTTTTTTTCGTTTTCTACTCCTCGAGTAGCAGCTTAAAGCAACTCTTCATAAGTTTTGCATTTGTTACGAAAAATAACCACTCTATTAGATTTAAGTGCATTTTGTTTTTCTGTTTCATATTTATTTTCAAGAATTTTCCTGAAGTGGCTACCGGACGGTTTAATCTATATAGGTTTTCCCAAAAATTATTACATATTAATTGACTAGATCCATCTCCTCCTTCAGGATTTCTATGATTACATCTTGCAGCAAGAGGCCATTGCAACTTCTAATGTTCTTTAAAATATTCAATGTAAGGTCCGTCCAAAAATAGTATGAAATGGGGTAACTAAACATGGTTTCTAGTTTCTGTGGTCTCATGGCAAAAGGAACAATAAGGACTTGGAATATACAAGCCCATTTTAAAAAGGATGTCATTTGTAAAAAGAATGCTATTCAATACTTTATATTGAAAAGTTCTTAAATGAAGTTCACTGTAAACATTTATAGGAAACAAAAAGGCCCCTGCGATATGTTGATCTTCCATGCACGTCAAAAAATGGGATTCCAAAAACCTCTCTTCTCTTACAGTATTAAAAAGTCAATATTTGTCTTTTCGTATCGCAATTCTTCAGTGTATATTTAATGCCTTTTGAATAACATCGTTTATAAAACATACTTTTACCGTCTATCTTATTTTCTTTGTTATTCAATATATTTATGTTCACCATCGCAATCAACAACGTCTCGTAATTTTGAGCAACATGATAAAAGTTCAAAATAAATAGTGAGGTAAAGCATTTAACATCGTAGTTACATTGACATAAAAACAATCCTCCGTGGCTACTAAAAGATCATTTAGATGAAGTTTCCAAAAGCTATTGCTTCTTTGGACTATTCTTCTTAACCAATTTAACCTATTACTATGTTTTCATAATCCACCATTTTGATACCACCATACTCGTAGGGCGCAGAAGTAGAACTTCCATCAAGTTTGTCCCTCCCATTCAATATAGGAATTGAAACACCGAAGTATTAAATTCTTTAATAATTTCAGGCTGGGTGGTTAGTACAGAGCTGGCGTGAATCATTTTTGAAAGCATAAAGGCCTAAATTATAGAAACTTTCTACCATAGATGGACAGCCCTGTGACTTTCGAAAGGTTAATCGTATTTCTGATTTTCTTCAATCTTTGTTTGAAATTCTTTAAAATTAAAAGTCTGAGAAAACTATCTCTTAAAGTTTTCAGACTAAGTGACTCAGAGTTCTTTGGATAATAGTGATTTGGATTGAAAACAGCATGTAACTGTATAGAGTTCTGTTGAGAAGGTTACACTGAAAGAGAGAAAGGCATCTCGTAAAGTTTTCAGACTTGACTCAGAGTTGTTTGAATAATAGTGATTTGGATTGAAAACAGCATGTAACTGTACAGAGTTACTGGGTGACTTTAACATCAATCTCTGAAACTTTGAAGACTGCCAGTGAACAAATACACAGTTTATAAATACAATAGTTTCCTATGATTTCCTACCAAATATTCTTCTAAAGACAGCCTACAAGAATTACTGATCACACAGCAACCTTAATAGATAATATAATTTTTTTTAATTGTAATGAATTCTTTTCTATTAGTGGTAATCTGGTCTGTGATCTTACATATCATTTACCAAATTTGTTGTTCCCTACTACTTTATCTTAGACATAAAACAATGGGAACAGATGCCAAAGTGATTACTACAATCTTGTTCAGGAAGACCTCTCATACTTTATGTTCAGCCTATTGAATGGCAAAATATGTTTCATCACACTTTATATGTATTCCTAAGAATTTAACACACCTTTGCCATTCAACTCCAAATGGTTGATCTTCACAACCTCTCTAAGAACCGATCCACATGATTACTTCAGTCTTTTGAACATTCAATCTTAGACTAGAGGCCCTCTCACACTCTTTAAGAAAACTGAAAAGGGCGTTAGCAAACTAGAACCGATAAAACAGCAGTCGTATCATCCGCAAACTGCAGAACTCACTCTACTCTCTATGGTAAAGTAATGTGACCATAGACCATTATTTATAAGACCATTTTGAATACTCTTATAAAAATGATTTACCCATTTTATAAAATCCGGTTTAAAATCTAAAAGTTCCATGCATTTATTGAGAAAGTCCCATTCTAAACTATCAAAAGCTTTTTCAAAATCAATAAAAAATTAAAATACCAGGTTCACTTTTGTCTCCCTTTGAAAAAAGGCTCATTAAAACATTCAACTAAAAGTTCCGCGACCGGGTTCCAAAAAGTTTGGTAAAAGTCTAGTGGCAATCCATCTTTTCCAGGAACCTTATTTAATGCAAAAGA
>BLAZ01001251.1:825915-830915 GCA_014633955.1 Acropora tenuis
AAAAACCCCCCCCCCCCCCCCCCCCCATTCTAAGGAGAAAAAAGGTACCTAACTGCCTTTGATTTTCTGAAAGTTGTGAGCCTGGGTTTCTGGGTATGAATTTCCATCACATAGTGATATTTACGTAGTAAACAACAGAACAAATAAAACAAACCCATGTCTCCTGGAGGTCCCTGCGGTCCTGCTGGTCCCTGTAATCCCTGCGGTCCTTGTGATCCATGGAAACCTCGAGGTCCTGGTGGCCCTCGGTGTCCTGGTGGTCCTGGTGGTCCTCGTGGAAAGAAGATCGATAATCCTGCAGAAGAAGCACAGAGCTAACGGGTCAACCTGTGTTCGCGACGAGCCCATAAATAGGAGCCTCTGGGTGCTTGCCATTCGGCTAAAAATCCAGGCAATCTCGGTAAGATGTCAAATGGAACAGTCGTTTGCCGGAAGAATCGAGGTACTCCCGATTTTCCGATCGGAACGGAATTTAACGTTTACCAATTTTCCGTTTCTAGGCTCTTTTTCACCGGGAATCGAGTCATGAGCGATGACATTGCCTGGGAACATTTTAATGATGAGTGCAATTTCGTCCGGATGGTAGGTATACTTACAAAATCGCTTACCACTATCCAACGGTCACCCCAACCAACTAATGGTAAACTCCCTTGAGTTAACCTTTTAGATCCGATTTTGTTTTGTTTATTTTTTATTTATTTATTAATTTTTCCTGAAATGAAATTTTTCTAGATGCATGCTTTTACAGCCTGTCTCTTGGAAACATTCACATTGTCAGAAACTCTCATCTCACCCACTATAATTGCAAATGCTATTGTTATGGTTAATTTTTTTTTCTTAGGACATTTCAAGCCGCCCTGGACAAAGCCCAACCCAACACCCTGGCCAAGTGTTGTCGCAATCCATCGCAAGTTTGGGAATGTCACTTTGCGCACGAACAAGCTGTTGTGGTCAAACGGACTTGCACTGGCGGTGGCAAGCACCCGTAAGTTTTTACCGACAACGGTTTCGTGGGTGGGAAACGATGAAAAACTGGCTAACTTAGGTGGCAAATTTTGCTCGATTAAACTGAACGCAAGTCGTAGCAAACCATCATAATTGGACGCAAGAAGTAGCTGTCATATCTAAGCTGACTTTTTTTTATTACTAGTAAGCGGTACGAGCTAGAGAAAATAGTAAACTTAAATCTTTGCACGACGGTCGAATAACGCGAATAAAAACAACAACCCGAACTCTCAAATGGAAAATTACCTCTGTTTATCAAGATACAAATTAGCATGACTCATTGCCGGTAGGTGCATGCCGGCAAACTGGCATGTATGCTACTTTGAAATACACAACAGCAGCCAAACGACGTTGCAAAGTATCTCAAGTTTAAAACTTTGTATGATTGGCTACTCCATTTGGCCAGGGCATAAGAGCCAATCTAAAATTAGATGCTGACCCTAAGATTTCATGATGGGGGATAGCCATAGCAGCTCCTACTCATGTACTCCTATGAGAAGTATCTAGCGCAGAAAACAGGGGGTTCATGGCTACCCTACCACCATCCTGGCCCTGGTCCCTGGCCTCATTTTCTAAAAATGCGTCAATGTCATTAGTCATCAGGTTGAAAATTTAACGTCTCAATAATAATAATAATAATAATAATAATAATAATAATAATAATGATAATAATAATAACAATAATGATAAAAATATTGATAATAATTATTATAAAAATCATTGTAATCAAAATTTAAGTATAATAATAGCGATAATAATGAGAATAATACTATTATTATTAACGATAACATGAATGATAACAAAGCAAGTGAACAGACCAGACGTGAGCAAATTCAGATGGACTCACGCTATGTTGATCTATACTTTGTTTAGAAAATTCACTTAGCCAATGAACCAAACCCTCTGCTTACGAGCCAGAAGGCCCATGAGGCCGGCGCTTATCTCCGGTTTCCACAGCATAAAGCGACTACGAGTATTTCTACTCCCTCTTGGGATAGAAGTCAATCGCAGGATTACCCCCAGCATTTCGCCGGTACCTATTCACTTGGGTAGACACAGGCACCGTGAGAGTAAAGTAAGTAAAGAGAGGTACCGTGAGAGTAAAAGTGTCTTAGTCAGGTGCTCATGAGACTATGGCGTCGCGTGCAAAACTTACACGGTGGGACGAGTTGCGGGCAGAAGCTCGTTTTACTTCTTTACATTTTTTTACTTTTTCCAGCGAAGGGACATTTTTACACATATGGCATTTACATAGACTTTAAACCATAGAATCTGAGTCTTCATGACTCGAAACATGTCTGCAGAAACATACTTTTGTGATCAGTACCGTAAGAAAAAAAGAACAAGAAAATCTAAAAATACGCAGTCTACGACTACATGCAGCTTAGGCATGTTGAAGAAATTTACAAAGAAATGCATTTTCTTTCTTTTTATTTGAAGTAACATAACAAACACTAGAGAAAACTACCATAATTATTGGAATAAACGCCGCGGCGTTTATTAAATTTTTGACGCTTGCAAAACGAAAATGGAATGACAGAGCAAAATTAAATTATCAATTAAAAATAAGACCGCCTGCATGGAGTAGTTTGCACCATAGAAGTAGACAGACGCATTATTTGTTACATTGAAGTAGCAATTTGATGTCTGCCAATTTAAAAACCTGTTTTATGCATTTAATACGTACATATTATTTACACATTATTCGCTAAAGTCGACGTAAATAATTGTTTTAGTACAATTAGATGGGTGATTATTTGAAAAATCCCTCCAGAACTTCATTAAACGGCCTTAAGCCACTTTGGAAAAACAGATATTGCTTTGTCGTTGATAGAAAATGGAAATGACAGAGCAAAATTCAATTATCAATTAAAAATAGGACCACCTACATGGAATAGTTTGCACCACAGAAGTAGACAAACGCATTACTTGTTACATTAAAATAGCAAGTTGATATCTGCCAGTTTAAACACCTGTTTCATGCGTTCAGTACGTATTATTTAACAATTATTCACCGAAGGCGAGGTTAATAATTGCTTTAGTATAATTACATGGGTGATTACTTGAAAACCCCTCCCCTCCCCCCAGAACTGCATTAAACCACCCTAAGCCACTTTGGAAAAACAGACCTTGCTTTGTCACTCTAAGGAAATGACAGAGCAAAATTAAATTATCAATCAAAACTAAGACCACTTGCATGGAATAGTTTGCACCATAGAAGTAGACAGACGCATTATTTGTTACATTCAGGTAGCAATTTCATGTCTGCCAATTGAAACACCTGTTTCTTGCGTTTAATACGTACTATTTAACAATTATTCGCCGCAAGCGTTTTGGTTTGTTTTGGTTTTCTTTTTGCTTGTTTTTTTTTACATTTTTAATGAAATTGTATTTCAAATACATACACAAAGAAGACAGACTTGCCTACAAACAAGGAAAATAAACGATTAAAAAAGATTAACATACATACAACATAACTCTAACATACTCGAGAGAAGGCTATTTAGAAACAAAATCCTAATACTTATAAGAACTCACAAAAATACAGGTATATACATCTACTTTTTACGTCATTTAGCTACAACACGGATCTACTTCTTCTATTTCTTTAAATGATAAAATAATATATCTCTTTCCCTGGCAATACGGAGCTCAAAAGAGTAAACTCGCTTCGTTTTGGAAATAAAACCTTCTAAGGAAGGTTTAGCATTCTGGCATTTTTGAAAGTAAATGCAGTGTTTACCTCATGAAAGAATGTGGTTAATTAAAATAGAGTCATCTTCAATGTCGAACTTGTAAAAAACCAAGTCAGCTTCCTTTAATTCTCCAACATTAATGTCGTTGTCCCGGAGTCAGGGCAAAACTTCTTTCCAAAATTCACGAGATACATTACAGGAAAAGAGTAGGTGCTCCATGGATTCTTACTCTTTTTGGCAGAACGTATATAGTGGTGATTGCGTAATACCAAAACGAAAGAGTTTTTCATTTGTGAAAACAATACAGTTTAAGACTTTGTACTGAGATTCTCTTAGTTTAGATTCCATAGACGAGATGAAGGATAAGGAATAGACTTTCTCCCAATCTACGGGGGTGTGTGGGTACTTGTCAAACACTTTCTTTGAGCAGTAGACAATCCCTGCTTCTTCGACAACTGGCGGTAAATTTGTTTAGAAGAGACATAAAAAAAAGTCAGAGAACTTTCATCGATAATGATAGTGGGGTCATCTGGAACTGGAGAAATTACTGGAAAAAAAGAGGAACCTTTTATTTTTGTGCGCTAATGCGCTGGGATGGAGTCACTGATACTCATCACAAAAAAAACTAGGCTCACGATTGAGAGTAGATTCGTAAAGCTAAATATTGTTGTATTGTTACACGAAAGTAAGTCTCCTATTTCCAATAGGCCAATGGAAAAAAATCCCTTCGAAAGACCAATTTTTTGTCGACACAAAGCAACTTGTTTTTCCATATAATTTCATTCACAATCCCTTTAAACGAAATTGATACTTCGTTGTTCAAATCAGACCAGGCATTAAAACACTGCTTATAGAAAGGCGGCAACATCATGCACCGTTAGTTGAATTCCGGATAAGCCTTTCTGTTTCGTATACTCTACTACATTTTCTATTGTCCTAATCGCATCGAAAATCGTCCCGTTTTTTGAACGACCGCATTCTAAATGAGGTGGATAATCTCTAGACTGTCAGTAAGGGTCTTTTCCAAATGCTTCGCTAGAGCTTTCGAGGCTATTTTCGCATCCATATTGACAAGAGATATTAAGCGGCAGCTTTTTTATCCATCTTTTAGCCTTCATTTTATTTTTCAATCAAGGTTATAATAGCCTGTTACTGGGAATTAGAGAGTTACCGTACTCTCAAGGGTATAATTTAAACTGTCGACAAGCAATGTTCCAATTGAAGGCCAGAACGGGCAATATAGAACTAAAACTCTACAGTAAGACATTCATTTCCTGGAGATTTATTCCTTTAAAAAGT
>BLAZ01001251.1:870657-872779 GCA_014633955.1 Acropora tenuis
GGAGATGCGGGGGGATCTCTGTGGGCGACTGAGCCATGGTAGATGCTGCTGATTGGAAGAATTTCTGGAGCTGCAAACGAGATAAGGAATCGGCTTGACGATTCTTGGACCCTGGCACATGTTTTGCTTTAAACAAAATATTGTTTCAAACAGATCAACACCAGCTTTCGAACAAAAACCATGAGCTGTTTATCTCTACAAGATTGCTTGTTTATGACATGTACTAAGGACTCATTATCAGTGAAAAACAATATACACCGATTCCTCAATTCGTCTCCCCATAAAAATAAATCTAGGACAATGGAGTAAAATTCTAAAAAGGCGATATTAAAAGATGTCCATTTAACTGGCCAGGCCCCATAGCACCACTTGCCTAAGGCCCCTGAGTCATCCGTATATAGGTTTAAATACATAGAATTACACCATCGGTCCTCAAGAAAAATGGATTTTCCATTACAATTGGCAAGAAAATCCCCCCATACTTTTAAGTCTGCTTTCGCTTCCTTCTTCAGACAAATGCAATGGAAAGGGGATTTCATTCCAGTTCTAACGTCTATCAGTCTGCGAAGAAATGCACGCCCGGGGACAATAACAGAACAAGCAAAATTTAAAAGCCCAACTAAAGACTGTATCTCTTTCAAAGTAACCTTTTTTCTCCTCATGATATCTTCTATTATTTGGTTATCTTCAGGTAATCTAGCCTCAGAATTGATATCATCTAATCCAATTTCAACAAATGACAAGACTGTGCTGGGTCCTAATGTTTTTTCTGGTGCTAAGGAACCCTCAGATAATGACACAAATCCACAAACAATGTCATCTGTTATTGACATAAATCATAAGTAGGAGTAGCAATAAAAAAGTCGTCTAAAACATGAACTAAATGATTGATTTTCAGTTTATCACGGGCAATCCATTCTAGTGCAGAGCTAAATAATTCAAATGTCCTACAAGAGCTAGAGCAGCCCATAGGCATGCACTTATCATAGTAATATTTTCCTTTCCAAAACATACCAAGGACATTATAGTCATCTGGATGTATGGGCATAATCCGAAAGGCATTTTTTTATGTCTGTTTTACCCATAAAACAGCCCTTACCAACAGTTTTAATTAATTGAATAGCATCAGAAATGGTTGCAGAATGGACACTAGAAAATTCAGCTGGGATACCGTCATTCACTGAAGAACCTTGAGGGAAGGACAAATGGTGAATCATACGAAATTCACCAGGTGCCTTTTTAGGAACAACACCAAGTGGAGACACTATAAAATGCGAAAATGGGGGTTCAATGTAAGGCCCAGCAATGCGGCCTGCTGAATTCTCCTATTTAATTTTGCTATCCACTGTCTCCTTGTTCTCACAAGCTGACTTTAAATTTTGTGAAGAACATGGAGTGCGTTGCCCTTAGAAATGAACCCTAAAACCATTTTGAAAACTTGACACTAATCTCTCTGCGACTACACGATCATACCCTGATAAAAGGAAACTCAATCGATCAGATCTCACAGGAGTTGTTAAATTTGGGATGGCTTGCTGTGCTTTGTTTTGGTGTGCCGAGGTTTGCTCTATGGTGTTAGCTGTTGGGGTTTGGCCCCGAAAGGAACAATTCGTAGGAAAATGGGACCCATCACACTTGTGGGATTGGTGCTTGTAAGCACACACACCGCAGTGAGTAGTATAGGACAGATGGATAGACGAAATTATTCAAAATGGCCGCTGGTGGGAAATTCAACCCAAACCGGTTTTTAAGAGAGGCGGTTTTTTTTTTTTAATGAGATGCACGTCACGTAGGTGTACGAGGGCAAATCCAAGATGGCGGCGATATTGAGCTTTATGAGTTTAATGAGATGCAAGATATCTTGGGTATATGAGGGGTTTTAATGAGATGCGTATGTGTGTGTTTGTTTTGAATTGTATTATGTTGTCTTTTATTTGGAGTGAAGTGTCCTGAGCTGTGGTGGTACGATTCCGCCCAACCATCCGGGTAGTGTTGCAGTTATATAGGGAAAGAACAATGGAGTAGCGAAGAACCAATGAGGAGCTACGGTCAAACGGGTTGAAACAAGTTTCGGCTAGAAAAACCAGACCAAACCAGTTTTGAAAGTGATTATCATTTCAAT